>DWGJ01004581.1:0-11445 GCA_018246895.1 Aspitha aspitha aspitha | reverse complement strand
CGGCCTAAATCCCTCTCACTATGAGAGGAGACCCGGTCCAGCAGTGGACCATAAAAAGGGTCGAACAACAACATGTACATATATCTCTTCACGTACCTAACTATTTTTATATCATGCGAAAACCTGGACACATAAAAATTTTCCTTAATGATCCTGAGATGTGTGCGGTTTGCCAATCCACACTTTGCCAGCGTAGTTTATGGATTATAGCTTCTCATTGCGAGAAGAGACTCGAGTCCAGCAGTGAAACAATAAAATTATTGAACATAAAGGATTATTTTCGGAGTTTGTATAAAACCCATTAGCATTATTTTCGGAGTTGAAGTCATTGTCCAATGCATGTCAAGTAGATAATATTAACCCGAAGAAGAGCTACAATCAATGTAGTCAAAACAAAGCTCACATTTCCTAAGAAATCACGTGTACAATTTTATTCTCCTGACTTTTGCCCACACACGGTTATAACATTCACTCGTCATAAATGTTGGCGCGCCCAATTATCGAAGATCACGGTTCATACTCGTACACGTTTACTCAAAAGCCACTGACCTCGTCGAATTTGCAACCTGTCCATCCTTATGACCCCATTCTTTAAAAGCTGTGAAGTCGCTAACGCTTGGTCATACAGCGGTCTTTTGTCTGAGTGACCCAGTTAAATTCGGCGCCGGAAAAACTCGGCTTAGTCAATTTGCATCATAAAAGGGTACATTAGCACGCTGTATATTTATATGAATCACAAGAATTGTAAGTGTGCCGACGACCTAAGTCCGTAAAGCGGTCATCACATTTGTCGATACGTTACGAGTTGAAACAAAAAACGTATCTATGTTTCGTCTCTCGTCTGCGTTTTCCTTATAATGTCTTTCTTTGATTGTTAACGCTCCTCAACTGGTTAAAATCTGTTTCCATTTACGTGTATTTATTTTATTTATGTATCCTTATATATTTATTTCTGATTTAGCGACCAATCAATAATAGGCAACGCGTTAAAATGGTAAGTAATAAAAATTTACATAGTCAAATGGCAGAGTATTTAAAACACGGTTACGAATAAAACCACAACCACGGTAACGCCAAATCATGGTGACGTCATCAATCAAGCCATTGTTACCGATTTGTCGCAACGACGAAGACGGACACGCTTTAGTGAGATGTAAAACATTATAATGGTATGCTGTACCCACTTTCTTATGTTAATATGAATAGAGAATGCCCATTGAGCCGTGCACAATTGAACTCAATAGCTTCCTGTGCGTTACACACGCACAATGCTTCACATACAAACGTTTCTGGACAAAATTAAAGTAACACGTCATTTGGAGAAGGGTTAGTGAGGGATTATCTTCGTTGCAAGCTAGCGCCGCTGTCCTTTAATTTTTTTTTAATTCATGTTCGGGCCTGGTCAGTTGCTGCTTTATATTTTGTGCTATGGAATTGTATGTACGAGTATTTTTTGACTTGTGCTTTCCGTATTAAGTGTTATTTAATCGGTATAGAGACAGATGTTACACGGTATGACCAATATGTAACGTCTATGAGGAATTCCAACGAAGCTTACAGGATTTATCCAGTAATATCACATGTCGACAGAAATATGTATAACGCTTTAAGAACTTGTAAACCGTCCTTAAGATTGTAATACTGTAAGAGTAAAAACGCCTTTAAGGTATTTCACAAGATTTAATAGTGATAGTAATAGAGATAAAAGCAGTTTCGAAAAGTCCATTCAAAGTATGGGAGTGTACTTAAAGATTTTCCGTTAGCAGTCATCGATATAAGAAGCTGGTTCCTTAATGTGTTAGAACGCTGGCCAAACAAATTTTTAAATGTCTTCCTTCCAAGTCCATAACACGAAAATTCAAAACTTTTAAATTCACTGCTGCCAAATCTTCATCTATCTATCTATTATATTATGTAATTGTGTTTCACTTTAAAATTGCGACAATTGTATAGATAAGAATCTGCCAACCGGATTAGACTAAGTGAATTCACCATGAGGGCACTTTCTTAACAAAACACAGTCGACAAAGCTGCTCAAACGGACCAAAGCCTCGGCAATCCGTGTAATCCTTTAAATAAATAATCTTCGCGTCTTGAAGTACTCTGTCCGCCACCCAGGATATATTAAAATAAACGGGAACAACGTCAATCCACAACGTTGCCCGCTAAGCGTTACCGACCATGAATTATGCGTTTTTAAATAGGATATTTAACGCAATTTTCTCCTGTTCCATTTAATGCATGAATCATTTAAAAATGGAATGCGGATTTGGGAGGCATTTTTTTAAATTGCGAAGCTTATGATTTTTTTTATAGATTTTAATATATTAGAATATTCTTAGATTAACAAGTATAATGCCAATTGTGGAAATGTCATGAAATGTGGCTAAAATATTTTATGTTTAGCATTTTTTTTTAAATAATAAAAGTAATATGTGTAGTTAATAATTGGCTGTATAACAAATTATGATTGACACATTGGACAGTTTAAATCAATAAATGCTCAGTGGGCGACCAAAGTGTATGTATTATTCTATTTCCGTATAAACAAATGTAGATTAAAAAGTGAGGGATGCTCATTTGATATTATGTAGCGAGAATATGAATTCATATCGTTATAAATTCGTAACATCGAACCAACTGGCTAAAATAGCTTTGTGCCATTTCGTTCATTATTTTCATTCTATGTATTTACCACACATATATTAAAAATTATTTTTCAGTTTGTAGTTCAAAGTAGTTAGTTAAAGGGCTGCATAAACTTGTTTTTTATTTTTTTTAACTGTTTTAATATTAAATATCACTCATAACTTGTACTTTAAAAATAATATCGCCAGGAAATCGGCACGTTTTTGCATCGAGTGGTAACCTGAGATTAAGACAACGTTTAGTTTTACCATTATATGTATTTATGTGTGATGTCAGAGCATGTCGTGTTGATTATGCTTAAAAAAAATTAAAAATTTTCTACAATGGCCAGCATATTTTGACGTGTAGAATATAGCGCTAATTTTGCTGATTCAGTGAAAATACCAGTGTGCACTAGAAAATGAAAAACATGTTGAAAAGGTGTAAAGTTATTGAAAACAAAAGTAGATTACATCAAAACTTTGGCAGTTTGCGGCATTTTTAAAAAAGAATGTAGGTACCTACATACGCTACACATCTACATATACATATGTCATCATAAAAATGTGATTACGCGGAAGATACTTTAAATAGATCGTCAAATACTTAATAAACGAGCGCTTAACGCGACTTTACATCGGCTTAAACTTCAAACACGCGTGCAATTGCCACTTCATAAGGTGAAATGCACTGTAAAGCAATGGTATTAAGATTGATATTCACTTTCCGTGATAGAGAATCGCGACGTATGTTAAGCACGCGTGCTGACCATCCGTGGTCAATGGGAAATATCAAGCTAAATTGTATGGAATCGACTTCAATTTTTGAGGGATTATGAATTAATTTTAATGGCTAGTCTATGTTTATGTCTTATTTTATAATTTATTAAGTCTTATAATCTTAAATCGCTATACATAAGTACTTAATAAGCATCTCGTTTGTGAATGAATGCTGGTAGCATTATCTACTCCGTTTCATATTCGATAAAAGTAGGATGAGAAAAAAATTTAATAGTAAGCTTCAATATCAAGTATCATTAAAATAGTTAGGTTTTTCAAGTGGAAACATATGGGAATTGAGCTAAGTTTAAGGACAACAAAGCTAAATTAGTTAAATAATAGGATTTGTTTCCGTCAGCTTTATCTCATGATCGGTATTGACGTTTATTCAGTGTATGTATAAAATGCAAGAATGTAATAGTATGTAATAGTATATATAATAGTATAAGTGTAAGAATGTAATATGTATATGTACATGTATTTCAAAATCTGTACTTTTCAGGTCCTTAATATTGTTTTACATCCTTTAAAATTTAATATTCTTGAAAATAGTATTTTATTCAATTGATTCCATTGATTCATTGAAGTTTCATAAACGTAACAATATAATCGAATTTTATAATTTAACACAATAAATGAAATATCAAGTGTTTTGCCGGTAACTTCTTAGTATTCGTTGTAGTCATAGAACAAAGTCGGATCTAACAAATACCACTTCACAGGGCAGCCATTTCAAATTGTTTTATTAGTTTTTTCGACATAACTTTTAAAATTCTAAATCTGTAATTATGAAAATTGGTACACATTTTATTGGTAATTTTTTTTATGCAATGCACTAATCATATTTAGACAATATGTTCCAAATATGGTAAAAAGTGAATTTCGCATTTTTTTTGTCAATTCCGTCTTTGTTCTACGATTAGGACGATTTTGTTTATAAAGTGTTCCTCCATCCCGTACAGCCGCCGTACTGAGCGGAGAGTGCGGCGGCGCGCGACACGACCGCGGCATATTGGCCATCCATCATAATGCAATTGTGTTCATTTCGAGCTTGCCTTTTTGCCGAGATACCCGGTGGTCACTCGGGAACTACCCACCTTGCTTTCATATGCCCCAAGGTGGAATGTTAGTGATGCGCTCCGCATATCGATAACTAGCTCTGTCCGCAACTTCGCACGCGTGGAATTCGATATTTTCCCGTTTTTGAAACATTTGTCATTGCTCCTCCACCCCTATTGGTTATAACATGATGTTATATAGCCTAAAGCATTCCTCAATAAATGGACAACACAACAACACAAAAATAATTTTTCAATTGGAATCAGTACTTCTTGAGATTATCGCGTTCAACCAAACAAACTCTTCATCTGTATAATATTAGTATAGACACAAGAATATTTCTTTCACATTTTCATATTACCGATGCTTTGAACGGCATCAGTATTTTCGAGATGAAATAACAATGACTATTATTAATTTGTTACCTAATAAAATAATAAATAGACAATCATGTAATTCTAATTTGATATTGAAGTAGCAATAGCCATATTAATTCGGAAGTCGAATCTTAGCTTATGAAAACGAATAAATTAATTTGTAAAAGAAATGTATAATCGTCTCGAGGAAGACTGTACACGTTCGTAAACAGCAATAAACCGATTAGAAAAGTTAACATAAAAAAATTACAACCAAATAGTTTAAAGTTTTGCCATTGAAATAAAATCAAAATTAAATTATCGACTAATCGAGAATTGCAACACCAACTATAAAATGCTACGCGCCCATTTATTCATAGCTAATTCTGGCTGCAGAGTTACAAAAAAACCGATGTCTCGCCAACTGGAGAGCGGGGAATGGGTTGTCGCTAATCCTGTATTTTTTTCGGCCATGCTTGACCACGTTCGGGGCCCGACGTATGAAGCGTCCTTGGGTATGGAACACGAAAGTACCGGTATTTGAAATACTGTATTTCCGTACATTTAATTTCCAACTCATACTTTTTTTTTATTATACGATAGGCTTGCATTTGACTGCCAGCTCACCTGATGGTAAGTGAGGTGCAGTCTAGGATGGAGCACGCGCCCCTAGAAAGTGCCTATTCACTGTTTTAAAAGATTCTAGGTTGTAGGTGGCAGGAAAAATAGATGCCGGCAAGCAGTTCCACTCCCTGGCAGTCTGCACCAGAAACGAATTTGAGAACCGTTTCGTACAGCAGATAAAAAGAATTAAAAAGTTAAAACTAATGTTATATCCACAAACAGTTATTTCTGATAGCGGTCACATGTTTTCAGTAGGTTTGGAACAACGTGATAAAATAACTTGAATAGTGATTATACTTCAAGGGAAGGGACTATGGCTTAAGCCCTTTGCACTGTGAGAGGAGACCCGGTTCAGTACACCACTAAAAGGGCGAATAAACAAAATATTCTGAGTGACGAGTCACTTTCGAGCAGCCATGCCGGCTATGTGATGCGGCGTGTCGATTTGCGAATTACAATCTCTTGTCCGACATTGTCCACCGCTGCTTTGTCTGCCTACCGCCTTGCACCACACGACACGGCTTACACATGCTGATGTGAAAATCAAACACTTACATACTTATTTATAAAATCATCTCCCAGTCACTTCTTACCATCTAGGATATATCTACCATCATTTGCATATCGCTGCTTTTCATGAATACTCGCACAACTCAAAATTTTGAAAATACCAGTTTATAACGCAAATAAATCCAAAACATTCCTTATTTCTTCATACTCAGTAAGACTCACATTCATAACCGCAAAACTGGTATAATGGTTCGCAAAAATGTCGTTTTGTAATTGGTTATATTCTACTGTATTGATTTATTGTTTAATTTTCAAATAGCTACCCTGTAAAAATGTGGATTTTGAATTGTGCGAGTATTCATGAAAAGCAGCGATATATAAGATCTAAAGAGCGTAGTTAACGTAAATACATTAATTCATATTATTTAAAAAATTTAAAATTTATTTAGTAACTACAGCATCGTTGGACCCATTATTACATTACAATAAATATCATCTTTGCATATTGTATTTATTGATAGGCAATAAATATACACCCTGTATATGAACATGGTCATTCATGTCCGTACATTTTTTGCACCTTGTCTCGCCGTCCACACAAAACGCAGGCTGCTTCAAAACGCACACGTTATTGACTAAGCACAATGGGATTAGACTTTGAATGTAACACACAATGAGGTTTACAAATGTTACAAAATTCATACACTTAGTTGAATTATTAATGATGTTTTAACAGCTAAGTTACGTTTACCGCTAGTGTCATATAGTTTTCTAAATATTAGAAACAATTAATCATTAATACTAACTTCATCGATTTGTCAGTTGTCAATGGAGGTCTGTTACTTTTTTCTTTGAAGATAAATCACTTTAGCTTTATTTACCGTGATTTGGGTTTAAATCAGTGCAGTGCAATCAGTGATGATATAATTAAGAACATCTTTTTTATATATTGTGATACATAAATCATTTCCAGTTTTTCGATTTTTCTTTTATTTCTTTATGTCCTGTGGTCAATTCTAAATGTACTCCCAAATTTTCTTAAATCCGCAAATATATTTTCATTTAATACAACTCGTCACAAAAACACTAATTATGTTTTAAAATTAAAGACAAAATTTTGTTAAAGATTAAAATACAAAAATACGTTTTATATTTGTATAATTATGTATTTATGAGCTGTCTGCTCACCTTAGCATCAATAAGTTCTATATTTATCATTACTTTTGTTTGCGAATTCAGTGGTATTGCGTTTTATAACTCATAGTGTTGATGTGTTGCAGTCTTGTCATAAAGTGACGAAATGATTCCAAAAATAAAATGACAAAGGTCATTTAACAACGCTATGTACATGAGACTTTCGTACTAACATCTATTGGATAACCACTTAGCATGTTATTAGGTATAATGTACGTTGAGAAAGACTGTAATAACAAAAGAATATTGTAATCTTCATCGACCTTCCTAGAAAAGTACCGTACAATGAAAGGAAATTTGTGACGTTTTATAGTGGAATTTTAAAATTTCTGACGTATTTCTAAACCGTGAACTATTTATTGATTATAATTCAGATACGACCTTATTACAGGAGTGTATTAACAACCGCTACTCGTACGTTGCGTAATTTTTTAATTTTATTGGGGACAATTCCACACACGGCTGTATGGTACCAAATTAGGCAATTGAATTGCCTGTGTTATGGTGACAGCTGATAAACAAACCTAGAAATGCCTGGTGAACCCTCACAATGGACTGTGGGTTCAATTCCCACCCGACACAAATATTGTGTGTAAGTGTGTATGTGTCTGCATGTAAAAATTATCTACGCAAGTATATATTTAGGAATATATAAGTATATGCTTCTACGAGTATTATTTGGTAACAACTGCATAATCTATGCCTAGGTGAGGATCAGGTGGTTATGTGAAAGTTGTCTCAAGATCGTATTATTCTATATCAGTTTATCTGATATATAAATAAAAATGATTAAAAGAACTTTTATTTCACAAGAACTTTGTATAAATCTATAAAGATTTATTGTGATTTAATACACTGTTGCCGCTTCGTTCTACGTATATTGTTGACAAATCATAAATGTTTCGGATTACGAAAGGCTGAATTATATTTATTTTACCATATTTGGACAAACTAGATCAAGAATGTACTTGCGTTGTTCTGTTTGTGAAAACAGAATCTAAAATTTAAGTACGAACATTTGAAGGTGATATCACTCAGTGTAGTAAACTCGGGGATTCTAAATCTTCATCTATTACTGTTGCTATGGCAACGTTTGGATTAATGGAGAAAAGGATTAATAATATATATATTATCCCGTTTATCTTCATTGAAATATATGCAGAGCTGAGCATGTTTTAACCATATTATGAGCATATTATTAAATTAATTAATAAATAATAACTGGGGACAATTCTACACACGGCTGTCTGATCCCAAATAAGGCAATTTAATGCCTGTGTTATGGTGACCGGACAGCTGATAAACATACACATATACATACATACGATAGTACTTATATAGATATTTTTATTACGACCAGACACAGAACAAACAAATGTGTCACACAAATGTTTCTCCTGAGTGGGAATCGAACCCACGACCTCCGGTTTTGCAGTCAGGGTCTCTAACCACTCGACCACGAGGCCAGTCCAATTATGAGCAAGTTATTAACCCTAAAAGCGATAGCTGAGCATTTCATATCGGATTGACAGAGACTTATCATAATATTATTAGAAGGACAATAGAACGACCTCTAAATACATACTTTCACGTGCTTACTAATAAAAACGTGACCAAAATGTATACATACAAAATTTCAGCGTTTTTGCCGAGGAAAATAATTCAGGAACAAAGTAGGTACAAATGACTTGAAAAAGATTGAAAACGGCATACCCATAAACGTTTGATTCTTTGATTCATTTTAGTATAATCTTTAATACTCGCCATTTCATTTTGAATAAAATTCTATTTAAATATATGAAGTTGGAATCTAAAATGCTGTAAATGAGATATCAGTGAATTAATAACTGATTTTATAATGATATTAGTAAAATACATCTGTTTGTTCACTCTTTTTTATTTATTTAACATATTTACAAACTGACATTCAGAAAACATAAAAACCATACTTTTTAATTATTTAAAAAAGGAATTTATTTGTTGATTGCCTTGATTCTGAACAAATGCTTCTACAAATCGTTAGTAGTCTGCTGCTTGAGCCAGGCCTTCTTTACTATACGCGACTTCATCGGGTCCTAGGCCTCTGAAACCATCGAATTTCCACCATCTCAAGTCAGACAGACAACTTTTTAGGAAGATAGCTGGTGATTCTTTTGACCGCTCATTTTGAAATAAATATTAATAAATTCACATAAACAATTACCTTGTACTTTGAAAAAAGGGTTTTACAACATATTCGTCATTAAATAATTTATAGATGACAAGTATTTTTTATTAATCTACTGATTAGTTCATTGCTTATGAAAAAACCTAAGATATTGTGACAAAGGCTAAGCTTATTCAAGTGGAATTAATTTTTTTACTATAAACCACTGGCATTACATACATACATAGGATACATCTCACGCCGCGGCGCTGGTCGCGCGTGAAGACTTCGGGCCTCGAGGACATCCTCCTTACCCGGGCAGGACTCATGGGGCGACTACCCCACGGTGACAACATCCCGCCATTAAAGGCGGTGGTGCTAAGCCTTTCAACGTCTCCGCTGTCCCGGAGCGCTCGGAGCTAGCCGCCCGCCTCCTCCTCGGAGGAAGACGCCAGGATCATTAAAATTGATATTGATAAAGGTGGCTGTCCATATAGATACCCAAATTTCTTATCTTGTCGCAGTAAGGAATGAGTGCACCATCAAAAGTTACAGAAGGTAAGAGTATCCAGTTGCTTTTGCAAGTAAGCCTCGAGCTACCGATGACAATAACTTGCGATTTGTCAGGGTTCACCTTAAGACCATAGGACTTGCTCCAATTTAATATGTGAGTAAGGTCAGATTGTTTCGTTCGATATAGGTTCGATATCGTTGGTTTATATCTCCAGTGAGGACTTCCGTCGCTCCAGTCTTATTGCCAACACAATGACCCCGAAGTGATACATGACAACGCGGGGATAGCATGCGAGTCGCTAATCGTAGACGCCTTCAAAAACCCTACAGCTTGCCGCATTTGATCTGCCAGATCGTCTGCCTGATTGACATCAGCAATAATCTTTATAGGAGTCACCAGTGTAGGTGTTACTCGATGTAGGCGTATCAAATGTAGAGGTCTCCTATGTAGTAGATATTCAGAAGGAGTAAAAATAAAAGCAATTAAAAAGTATAACTGAATTTTTGATATTAAATAAAATATAATAAAACAATGTACAATTCGATTCACGGCTGGGTAGCGACTGTGTGTGTATCTTGAAAGAAGCGAGTCTGCTCGTGGATACTGAATGCAGCGCAAAACACGCATGCGCTGTTCGGACGGCCGGCCGGCCGCTTTGCGATGTTCTCGTAGAGCTTTGACAAGAATGCATCGCAATGCCAGCGCGCCCATCGGCTCGGCCTAAACAAGCGATTTGCCCCGGCGATACCTGCGAAATAATATTTATATGTGTTTATCTGACTTCGTGTTATGAATGACAGTCGTGTGTGTGATGCATGTATATGTGGATATAAACATACATGTGATAAATATAATATTATAGATAATCAGCCATGTTAAATATATAAAATGCAGATAAACTAATACAATATGAAATATGTTCTCCACAATCTTATTCATGGCCCTCCGGCTTTAAGTCCGTTTCCAGGAGGGCACGATAAGCCTCGTACAAGTCCGCTAATTGAGCGCCCAATGACTCGTATCGAGACAGTAAAGCATTACTTCTATCTTTACGCGATATATTTAAAACAACGAAGCCGAGCCATCGCAATACGCCGGCTATTCGAGCGCTGTATTTACTAGTCATATTAATATTTTAACATTAACGTAGCTAACAAAGAACAATAAAGTAGAAATACTAATCTAACCGTAACCGTAAACCTTTCTTTTTACGCTTCTTAGCGACACGTGTCGTGGTCGCTAGTGGAGGCATAGGTTACGAGTCAGTAATCGTCTGTCTAGTTCGACGTGATGCCATAGACAATATCGTGGGTCTAGAAAATCTCGAAACTGGTGATGCAATTATTGGGGAAGGTGTTTGATGTTGTTACCTTGGAGACTGGGGCATAAATGTCATTGAAATCAAATAAATCCTGTTGCTTAAATCCCCTGGCAACAAGCCTAGCCTTATACTGTTTGACAGTTTTTTGTTCTTTTTTTGTGTTTTTATTAATTGAAATAAAGAAATTTGTATGAAAACAATAAAGAAATAATAAAAATTTGACCACACATAATGTAACACGCGCATCCGCCGAGTGCGGGATGGCGTGCCGTCCTGGGACTGGCCTGAGCCAGAACGATTTTTCGCTGGTAATT
>DWGJ01004580.1:0-11445 GCA_018246895.1 Aspitha aspitha aspitha | reverse complement strand
GCATTAAATTGCCTAATTTGGGATCAGACAGCCGTGTGTGGAATTGTCCCCAGTTATTTATTTATTTATTTATTTATAATACAAACTCGCTTTAATATTCCATATATTAGTACGCAGTGGGTCGCTGTGTTGAACATTTTCAGAATTTCCTCCACGAATCGCGATGATACATACATACATACATGTATCGTTGTTTTCGTATTACAACGCCGATTTGTAGAATGTATCTTTCATCTCGATACGTGCAATGGGGCGCAGATGGAAGCCGGGAGCCGTTAGAGTGAGAAGTAGCTTTTCCCATAAAAATGTATGAGTGTCGGAAATTACTCGAAAATACAATAAAAAGATTTAATTAATTATTAGTGGGCACATAATAGAGAAAACACATTGTTTAGAACCTGGACGCTAAGCTTTCTTTTTTTATTTTATTCCTTGTGTAATACGTAAAACATTATTGTGTTTAAATCGGATCTCGAATACACCGTAACTAACCTATGCGACTTGAGAATCTGTAATAAGTTTTATGCTAAGTAATAGTACTAGTAGTTAATACACGAAACCAATAAAAATCAAACAGAATTAAATTTTACTTTACACCTAACAAATCGCATAAAACCTAGATACGAAAGTAGGAATATTATTATTATATTAGTGACGTTCGCGGTATCTAAAGATTCTAGCACACAATTTTCGATACTAACACTTCGTCTTGAAATGTTGCCACTGTAGTAATACTAACAACAATGTAATATTATACGCTGTGACATTTATCTTTGTCAATCATAGCGAAACCTCCTTACGCAGGATGTCTAAGGGCATACTAGGTGACTGTCATCAATCGTAGCCAGCGGTTTAGATTAGGCAATTTCACGTTTCACGTACATACATCGGCGGGCGGATATGAAGGTGTGAGTGACGCTTCGCCGCATTACAATACACTACAGGAAATGGAAAGACATTTTCACAAATAAACACCGGAATATAAGCTCTCTGATCTACTACTGAATATTTACTACCTACTTCTCTATTGTAAGTAAAAATACTTTCGACTTGTCGGATTAATGAGAACAAACGTTTTCCTAAAACGTACGACAGTTACAAAATTAAGCGCGCGCGGAAAGCGGAAATGTTCTTTATACCGTTATTAATGAATACTGAAATAAAACGGTACAACGCTATCCAATGGTTCTCGACTTAATTGAATATATCTAAAAGTTAATGTTGGTATTATCTACAATGTAGATACGCGGTTGCGTAGATTAATAAGTTAGATAACACGAAGTACATAGTGTAAATAGCGAGAAAAGTTCCTAGCTTTATACTATGTATTTTTGCAGTTGAGGCAATTTTAAGGTCCATTTGAGGGCGGATATGAAGGTGTTTACGCCGATTCATCTCTCGACGGTACACTACAGGAAATGTAACAGCGCTTCGTTACCAAGTGAACACCGGGAAATTGTTCGTTACAACTGAAAAACGTTCGTTGTAAAGTATTATTTTCTCGAAGCGTCATACGAATAGGTACGTAACAGGTAATTGTAATGTTTTGTGTGCATATTTTTCAAAGCAGTATTTTTATATCTATACATGAATATTAGTACCTATTCACGCCACAACGCTGTCTGATATTATACAGGAAATGAAAAAGCACTTCATTTCCAAGAAAGCAATAGCGAGTCGTACGAAACGTAAAACGAACAAGAATGTTTGCTTCGTATCGGAGCAGTGACTGCTAAGGCCGGCTAAATCTTCAGATACTTATCACAAAGGAATGGCTAAGCTGTTGCAATAAGAAAGTACAAAATACAGACTGGGCCATATCGCCATTTTACGTTCTGTTTCAGAGAAAATTAAAAACCATTCAATAAAAAGTTGCAATGGACTTTCACTATATAATTTAAAAAAGACACTAATAAACAATCTTCTTTCTTGGCTTAATTCAAAAACAAATGCAAACCTACAGGGACCTAGTGATTATTAATTTGACATTGAATACTACCTACTCTAAGAAATATGTTATAGAATTATAGCGCATTACGTGTCTTTTAGCGATTATGTGTAGGTACATTTAATAAGAAATTTGTACAATCACAAAATATTTATACGTAAATAAAAATTCCAAAACGTACTTCGCGCTTTGGCAAGCTCAATGAACACGTAATATAGGCAACATCAAAAGCAATGTACCTACTATACAGAAGGTGCTTCCCGATCGCACACGACGGGAAAAATTTTCCCGGAAAATACTCGCAGATGGTTTGTGAGTGGCGTCTGATTGGAGCGCTTCAAAAGAACATCGTCACCTGTCATTTTATGTAATTTAAACTATTTTCGCTCGTCTCTATAGTGCATTGTGTAAATCAATAGGTGAAAAATAAGTGAATGTTTGAAGTTCTAATCAAACTTAAGAGCCTATAAGTTCTAAGCAGAAGTAACTAATTTTATATAAAAATAAAGATGTACTATTCAAACGAATATTTTCGTTAGTAAAGAGGTATAGCTGCACATACTCATGATTGGATGAGTATATGCAAATATTAATAGGTAAATAGTACAAATAAACAACAAATCATATTTGCAACAACGAAACATTTTGGTATTCTCGGAATCAAGTAGAAAAGTTAATTTTAAAATTGCCAAGGCGTAATTTGAAGTGTGCGTGTCTAAAGCGGAGCGACGTTGTTAGTGATATGTATCTTACAGTTACTGCAGAACCGGTAAATTAGACGACAGCGTAGCTACTGCAAGTGACGGCAGTAAACAAGCTCCGCAATACGTACGCAGTAAGCTTGAACACGCAAACAGCCTTGCCTTATTATCTCTGTACAATATAATTTTCCTAAAATAAAAAAAAACATTAATTTATATAATACGCTCCAATCCATGTTACAGAATATTGCGAATATTCAGCTGGTGCCAGTGGATGCGAAATTCGTAAATAACATGGGGGCGATATGCAAGCGACGACGATTAACAACGTCCGCAGTACGCAGTAATACAGAACACGCAACAACCGCGTCCTATTATCTCCACGTTATGTCTGGTTGCCTAATTTAAATAATTAATTTTCTTGGTTGAATACAATTAGCAACAAAGTTAGGAATTTCGCGAGTTTCCATTCAGTTAATAACTTTGTCAGCCATTATGCAATTGAAAGCAGTAAGAAAAGTTGCATTACGCAGTAACGGTAAATACGCGAACAGCCGCGCCTCATTATTTCCACACGTAAAATTCATGACAGATTGCCCCATTCTCAAAGTTCTCCCAACATCAACACGCCTGTTTGTAATGCGTCCTTTTTCATATTCTTTGTATCGCGCCATACCGTGATTCTACTAAGGTGTAGTGGACCAAGCTTTTTTTATGATATGTATCTGATTCTTACCTTACTATTGAAACAGATTGTTATCTTTCTCCTCACCTTACACAAGAAAGGTTGTACGATCTTGTTATCATAATATACATTATTACATATATTATAATAATGTCTATCTGTGGAAAAGCTCGTTGAATTTATGCCTAGATAGTTTCTTTGGAATTAAATACAAAACCGAGCATGAAACGTTTAGGCGCTATAATTTTGTCAAAGTACTTTCGCACTTATAAGCAACAACAGAAATGCGAAAGGGGGGCATACTCTACTTAAGTAAGCTGAAATACAATGAGGGAAAAAAAGCATTGACGAGACAAAGCACATCATCATAATCTCAAAGTGCGACACAAAAGCATTCAAATCTTCTCCTGGGAGATCCGTAGTGCTATTTGACGCTTTTGTGATAACAGTGGTTTTACCAATCAGAATTCTCACGCTGAAACCCACAAGACCCTAATAAACAGTCATAATCAAGACCCTAATAAACAGAAATTAGGTATCAGTTTACCTCTATACATCATTATAAATCATCCCACGTGAATGTAGTCATATGACAAAAGCTTCCTTTATTGAACTACGAAGTCGCAATATTGGAGGTTTTGTAATATTCCCTATATTAGGAAACCCAATAAGGAGTTTAATAAATTACGACCGGAATTACTATAGGGTTACAAGCTACGAGCATGTCCGGATCACGAGACATGCAATTATGGTGTTTGTTGAGACCGTGCACAGCATGTATATACGTAAGTAGACATAATCTCATTCCAGTATTAATTTCAACCAGATAAATTGGGAATGTACGGAATAGAAAAGGTTTTCTTACTGCTTCTTTTGTGCTTGATTGTGTTCGGATCGTCCTTTGTGTAGATTGAGGCGTCATTCATAATAACGGACTAAAGGTTCGTTCACAACAATGTAAAAAGTTATAAGAATTATTGCCAATAAGCTTTCTGCCGAATTACGAGTACTATGGAAGTTACGAGCGAAAATTTAACTGCCAAAATACATTATTACAACCGTGACAAAACCGATTCATAATTTTTTACAATACATTGAGATAAATACGAACTCAGTAATACTCTAGGAACTCCAGTGTGCTTTTGTCATATACATTAGTACGTAAGGAATAGGTACTTCAATCATATATAAACATGCAATGAATCTCAATCGTAATGGCAATATGCATGGCTTCTTCTCATCAACCGAAACAGCTGATTTGAGCTTAGTACATACTTGAGTATTAAATATTAGTATACCTACTGTAAATACTCAGGTCCTACGAGATTGATGATAAAGAAAAGGAAAACGCATCTTTATTCGTAGCTGTGAGCAGAACATACGAAAACACTGCAACAACTGCTTAAAACGGGGAACATATGAAACGTAGGTAGTTTACGGGTCTTTACGTTGTTTACAGAACATTTGGACCCCATGGGGGCAGCAAATGTTAGCTAATAGCTTGAATAATTCGCGTTATGCAAACATGTTCAAGTTTCTAAAAGTTAAATACAATGAGTACCTACATACGTATGTTTAATTTTGTGTAGTGATTTAAGAAAATCACTGCCCGTTGCCGAACAAATTTTGATTTATAGCTGTCTCTATGATTGCGTATATAAATCATTTTTATGAACTATACTCGTATATTAAAAACAATTCTATGTACAGTTGAATATTACTTTTCCTCATAAAATATTAATATAGAGCGGAGTCACGCACATCAATTTTAAATGATATTCCGTTTTAATAGCTATAAAATACTAATAACGAACTAACTAAACCAGGGGTAAGTCGAGAATGAAGTAAAACAAAAAGATAAATATTTATGACAAAATTAATACTAATAAGCAAGAGGTTATTCATGTATAATGAGTGTTCATGATTATACAACTGGTAGACACGTAAGTTGGTGGAGCTACAATTTGGAATATAATATGTAGCTCTGATGATCCAGCCGCAAAGATTACATTTTTAGGATTTAAACGAGGATCCTTTACTGAATGACGAGGTAATCATACATTTTGGCATGTATTATTACTTATTACATTTAAACAAGTAAACATTTAAACATGTGCTTGAAACGATGTTACGTAAAATTATTTTTTTCGTAACATACATTTACAATACCTATATGCATAATGATCACTTTAATAGCTTATTATCAACTATGAGCTTCATAATTCCTCAAAAGGTAACGCACAACACACATCGTATATAATAGACACTTTCTCAGTGGTTCATAACTTTTTTACAAAAACGTTTTAAGAGGAACATTTCAGGATACCCGGAATTTGCGCAGCGCGCCACTCGGTGCGAAATAGCCCTAAATGTGGCTGTAGTGGCCACGACCCGTCGAGTTTTACACTAAATTGGAGTTTATTCAAAAAGAAAAAGCCGCCTTATTGGTTTGAAAATGGCACGAAATTTGGTAGGTAAATCTCGGCTCGGAATCGAGTTCAATATTTTAAATTTACTGTTCAGGTTGGATTTAGAAAAATTTGAAAATACTATTTTTGTTTGTTCTTGCAAAGCCTTTGAGTAATACCCTACCTGATTGTATAAAAGATTATCAATATAAAGATTATATCAAACATAAGTAACCAATATAATATTTGTTTATAACAAAAATGTCTGAAAACTCTCATTTATAATCTTATTTCTAGTGCATTTGCGATTCAGATAATACGTGCATTAACGATTAAAATTTAAAATTACTTTCTCGGAATACCTATATTAACAAAGAGTTTATAATAAATCGAAACAATAACATTGGACTTGATAAATTCCTTGAAACTCTAATGGATTTCGACCAAAGCTTTTACATTATACAACACAACCCTACATTTAAAGTCATCAACTCACACGTAACCGCATATCAACTGAAAACACAAGGTCCGTTGAAAATCGATGAATATATAAAGGGTAGCAATACACCCAACCACAAATGTAATAACCGGCATTTCCTAGCATTGCCTTATCGCGGACAACTATCGCGTATAACTATAGAATTATTAGTGTATCAGCAAGATCAGAATAGAAATAGAATCGATTAGTATCAGTAAATATGATAAAGATATAGAAATGTAAACCGATGCAATCCCATTCCCATTCCAATACAATTTATTTAGTTAAAGAATTAAATTGTAGATTGTCTTTGACTACGACTGACAAGTGCATCGTAAGTAATCTTTAACATGCCTCGCGTTAATGGTAACTAACGGCTAAATATAGGTTATATTAGGAGAATAAAGATTTTAATGCCGCTCTAGTGTTTCTTAAACGGTTAAATTCGGTCAAAAGCGCTCGGAGAGAATTTAAAAGGCTCTATAAAATTCCGTTTAAATTAAAAATTGCGTTAGAAAAGTAGCTTGCACGGGAGCAGTACGCGTGTGCCAGTCAACCAACGTTACGTGACATAACCTCGGGGATATCTACGTGATTCTTCAACTTTAAATTATACTTGTTGTTCAATTTTAGTGTCGCACACATGTAATTATTGGGAAGGAGATAGAAGATATATTGGATATTTAAAATAATTATTATATAGTACCTGATAATTATAGCTTATCATCAGCCCTTGCCAATACAATAAATACGTACTTTTTTTCTACTCGTGTCTCAAGGTCGTAGTCCTAACTCTTATGAGATCAACGCGAACAATATTATAACATTTGGTGAAAGCAAGCCGACAAAATTGCGGTACGAGTGCCGAGTTTAATGTCGGTACAACGATTTTTATTTTCATCTCCCTCACATATATGACCCGTGACCTGGAAGTGAAATGCATATAGAACAACCATTTTAAAAAATGCATTTGGTTCCTCGTTTTCCAAGTATACTAATAGTTAGGTATAGGTAGCTATTTTGTAAACGACAGTATCGACTTACGAGTAAATGAAGGATTAATGCTATAGAAGTCTATCTAAACTGGAATATGAAGCTTCCTAAGTAAGATATACGAATGTACGGGATATATTTGCGTTTTCGTATCTTTAGAACGTAATTAAACAGTCGATTTTAGATTTTAGTAGTAGTATTCGACTAGAAGGGACTAGACTGTTGAGTAATAAAGAAATTGACCGAAATACATAAAAACTCTACGCCTAGTGTTATATTGCAAGTTAATATGTACCTATGTAAAATATGTATATACAGAATGGCTCCGTACATATTAACCTGGTACCACTTTGTTGAGATTTTCATCACTTTTCCAGGCTATACTAATCATATAGAAGTACGCTCGCAAGAATTTCAATATCATATTTTCCACACAAAAGAATGTCGAGGGTAGCCTCATACTGGTAATCATATGACCATTATTGATGTATCCCGTCATATTATCGGATCCCTTGTGGTCTTTGCATTTTAAGCCAATTTATTTCGCAATGTAGGCATAGTATTTTTTCAATAAAAGGAAAATTCGAACTCTTTATAACTAAATCATTTAAAAATATTATCAGTGACTCCGTCAATGTAGAGCGAATATTGGGGTAGACAGATTATCCAAAACACATTCATGATTGATCGTAACCAAACATTCGGTATCACGATCATTATCACATCATCTAAACAATATTATATACAGAAAATATAAAATGTAAACATGGATACAGTTACCATACATACAAGGATTTTTAGTATACCATCCATAAAAGAAGAAGGTAACCGACTGACCAACAAGTTAACGTACAGTCGAAACCGCTGAATCCAAATCCTGAAATTTAGTAGATTACGTAAATGAGCACCAAGAAATACATTTTGGAAATTCCACCCGTAAGTGGTAAAATAGGAGTAGAAAGATTGTATGAAAATTGGTTGGTTCTAAATTTAGACGCTTGGAATTTAAGATTGATGTTCTTGATTAAAAAAAAGATTACTGCTTTTACTGGTTTTTGGAAATAAGCTAGCTAGTAATATACCTTCTGAAACATTTCCCGCTTTATTTTAGCAAGGAACGAGTCATAACAATATACGGGTCGTCTCCGACGGAGAGTGGGTCAACGCTCCACCAGGGAACAGCATGTAATGGAGCCTGAATTAAGTTAAATAAACTAAATGGTTGATACTTGCCTGCAATTTTCATTAGCTTCTGTTTAGTTTTGTACTATCTACTAATAGCAATTGTAAATGTTATTGCTAATGCTAATTGTATAAAGACGTACTGCATATAATTAAGAGTCTACGATATAGTGTATAATAAGTAGACCAAAAAAATAACGTCTTTGAGAAATAAGCAAAGAAATACTGAAAAACCAAAATTTTTTGCTCGTTATTTTAAAGCCACACAAATATTCGACTCGTGGTTACAATTATTTAGACTTAACTCAATCATCCGAGAGAAGTTATAATAAACCGAAGTGTCAGAAGATTCTCGATACCCCCTTCAACTCTCCGTACCCCTCGCAACTGTAATCATATCGCCATTATTACCATACTCCCTACATATTCCCGGGGCGTTCCCCCGAGTTGCCGCTAAGTACAAAGACGTGTTATCGCTAAGGAAGAGAGCGGGTTAGCTCTCCTTAAGGAATACACATTGACTCAATAATATCCGGAGAAGTTTTAAATTTAAATCAGAGAAATTTTGTATTAAATAAACGAACAAACGAAACCCCCAAGAAAAATCTCAAGCAAGACTTGCTGAATTCGTACAGATACGAAATATACGAGTATAACTGAAGGTTAAGCAACACACTTTCCGACAATGAAAACAAAAAATTAAAAATAATATTTCAATGTTCAATGGTTAATTACAAAATATAATGTGTTCAGTTTGGAAAATAGTATAGGCCGATTTGAATGTGAACTGTATTATAATTTTATTCAAAATGTATCCATGTCTTGACTTTCTTAGTATTTTCTGTAGACAGGAAGTTTTAAAAACCGTGATGATTTTGAATAAAGATCAACTTTAAAAAAATGTAGGCATATTTTCGTTATCCAACGAAAATCTTTCCCAGTTTATACAACCATACCAAATTTTGTCAGAAGCCTTACGGCTTTTCTTATAATTCTTGCTTTAATCAGCTTTCAGTTTATGGCGAGGAAATGCAAAATATTCGCGAAGTAAAAAGGATCAGTACCTGACCGTGATGATACTCACAACTAATCGACATACTAAATTTCATTAAAATATGATTGTCAATATAGTTCCAGCAGACAATATATTCAAAATACGTCGGTTTAGAGTTTGTATGTTAAACTTTGCGAGACATATCATAGTAAATTGATAACTAAATACCTTCTTAGGTAAATTGAATAAAACTAATGTTTCAATACGGAAATATTTTATTTCTTACTTACTATATAATAAATTAATATTACATATATAATAAACTAAATACATAACTTACTATTATATAACTTAGTATATAATAAACTAATATTCAATACTTTCTTATGTCCACAGAACCATTGAACATTATAAAATACGATTTCGTTATAGGGGGAAGTACCTACTAGATTGCAAAACACTTAGCTTGAGGCAATTCTCTTGGTAGTTGTCTTGAAACACATTGAAAATGCAATTTCATGCATGTGAGTGGGTACCGCAAGTGAATACTTTTCCTTTGTAAATGTTCCTGGAGCTATGTCCTTTCTACATTGAACCGATGCCAAATTGAAATTAGAACTGAATAAATCATTACAAAGCACTTCTCTGTGTTTTACTCTCAAAGTATATTCTGTAATAACGATACAAATATAGCGTGGATAAGAATTCAAGTAATGCCTACCTTTTTGTACATCAAGCCAAAGTTATAAAAAATCGAGAAAGGATATTTTACGGTGATTTTCTCCGCATACAGAAGATAATAAACATGAACTATTGGACATGAATTTATAATCTGTAAATCAAGTCGTATTATAAACGGTATCAGAATAAACAGATATTAATGTTTACTAAGTGTGAATGTTGCTTTTTCAATGTTTACATATTTGATACAGAATTCGCTGCCTGTGTTTGCAATCGCCATTGTTGGTTTTGCTATGAAAATATTATATCTCTTCGTTTGCAAGTAATTATAAGCGATGCCATAAACATATTTCAATTCGAAGCTTCAACGGCAGCAAAAAATTAATCACAGCGGCAATAAAGAAGTACAAAAAGTATGCTGTGGAAATAATTGTTCCATAAAAAACTTTTCGACTACCGGTTTACTAGCCTTTTGGCCAAAATACGGGTATGTCGTTTAGTGAGATAGATTGCTCAGTTCAGTGAGAGGTAATAAAATGCACTATGCCCGTAAATCTTTTAGAACTATCTGCATACAACACAGCCATCAGGTTACATGGTGACCCCAATCGTATAGACACATGTACAGGAACAGGAGGAGCATATAAATTAATTAAGCACATTGCGAGCTCGACGTCTGATTTTGTGCCGCTGCATATCAAGTTGGCATTCGCTGAATACCCTTTTAATTGAAAAGATTCGCTCGCAGTTTGTAGGAATTTAATTAGTGTTTCGCGATGTGAATTAAGCTTTAAGTTGAATGTTGACGAAAATTTTCGCCGCGAGTAGAGGTACCTTCGCCGTAATAAATTTGGATAAACGAACTCGATTACGCCAACATTTTGTGAATTCATCGCGTCACTCTCACAAATTGATGGCCCGCCAACCGCTATACAACGATGCATGTAGTTTTTTAATAAAACCGCACACTCGTTATTGATTTCAGTAAATTTTTTTGTGTTGTAAGTTATGTTGAGATTTATCTATACTTTTAATAAATCTGTAGAGTGGTCAATCCTGTACATGAAATATATTTCCAAAATAGCTATCAGGGGGTGATTAGGGATCGATACTGAGGGCAAAAATGCAATCAGTAAAATTTTTGCCTCTCTGTCTGTATAACCGTTATAGAAACAAAAACTACTCGACGGATTTTAACGAAACGGTACAATTATTTTTCATACTCTTGAGCTGGTTATAGTATACTTTTCGTCAGGCCACAATCAATAGGAGCAGAGCAGTGAAGGGAAATGTTGGGTAAACGGGAGAAGTTACTCCATTTTTTAAGCTTCTACATCCATTAAATAGTGGAGAAATACTGTTTTATACCCGTGCG
>DWGJ01004579.1:0-11449 GCA_018246895.1 Aspitha aspitha aspitha | reverse complement strand
TAAATAAAACATTACACACACTACCATGCATTTGACACACTCATTTGACACACACATACAACGTTTATTGTTTACATCCTGGTTGTCAATGTCAAACAAAAAGTCCAAAGAAATTGCAAAGAATTATTTTTTATTATGGTTGAATTTCGACCAGTGCCGTATAATTCGCTAATATAAAAACGCATCTACATATATCAGCATTAGCAAAAATGATGCTTCTTTCGCATACATACAGAGGACGGGGAGGCGACACACAAACGCAAACCGGAGCGAGAGGTCCGGCGGCGAGACAACAGGGAGGCGCGTAGGGCCTCGCCTGAGAACAGGGCGGACATCCTGGCCCGCGCTTTGGGCGTCAATCCCAAACACGATCAGAGGTAGGTAGATCAGAGGCCTACATGACTACTAGACTATTCGACTGACACGAGGCCTTGTGAAATGATTATGAGAGGCGGGGACATTCGCTGCTTTTCATCAATACTAGCACAATCCAAAATTCAAATTTTAGACAGTAGCCATTTGAAAATTAAACAAAATAAATCAATATTGTAGAAGATAACCAATCACAAAACGACATTTTTGCGCGCCATTATGTCGTTTTGCTGTCATGAATGTGAGTCTTACTGAGTATGAAATAAGGAATGTTTTGGATTTGGATTTGTGTTATAAACTGGTATTTTCAAAATTTTGAGTTGTGTGAGTATTCATGAAAAGCAGCGACAATACTACCACTGACGGAACGGGTATACAGTGCGAGTGTTAGAGCGAGACAACATAGATCGGATACTGGCTGGTGTGGGAGGGGTGTGGTGGGGGGTCAGGAGTCTCCGAAATGGATGTGTATGTTCGAAAAGAATGATGAATGTTAAAGAAGCATGAGGTGTATGAGAATACATATGTATATTCGGCACTCGGTGCTTCCTGTCTGCCTTGTCAGGGACCCGGTGTACTGTTATAATATAGTTTAGTATAATATATTATAGTATTCTCCTAGTTTTTGATCAATACAAATGTCTTAATAATATTCCACCAAGGAGCGGTAGGGATATGATGGAATCTCGGGAACCTCGGGAACCTCGTGAACCTCGTGAACGTCGTCGCGACGGGCTGGCCTCCATCGTGGCCCACGCGCCCAAGGTACACTCGACTGTAGCCAACGCTCCCACGGCGTCCGAGGGCGGGGCCAAGGGTGAATACGACCCATTCACCTTACTGCGAAGCACGTTTAAAAAGGGCAAGGAGACAAGGTCAGTATTTTAAATAATATTGAATGGATATTGTGTCTTCAGTCCTATATCATAAGGAAATATGTCAATTAACACATAAAATTGTATTGAATTATTTTGAACAGAAAGGAGGAACGCCCCGACAACCGACGCGAGCGGGAGAGTCACAGAAATCGCGAAAGAGAGCGAAATGAAAAAAAAAGAGAACTCGATCGCGATGGACATAGATTGGAAAGAGACGAGCGAAGGCATGCTGACCAACAGGACGAGCATAGGAAGGTTGATAAGATTGGCACGAGGAAGTCGTCCGAGTCCAAGGATTACGGAAATAAAGCTACAGAAAATAAAGATAAACAAGGCAAGGAGTCACAAAGACCTGATATTCATGTGAAAACCGCCGACGTGAAAGATGCAGAGAGCCTGTCCAAAGACAGCGGCAGAAGTAAAGATGGCAAAGACGGCAGATCTTATGAGAGGGCCGATGTAAAGAGCCGTTCTATTGAAAGGAAGGATTATAGACGAAAGTCTACAGAAAGAAAAGATTCTCGAAGTAGGTCGCCTCAAGTTAAAGCTGGTAATGATAACAAAAAATCAAAACAACCTTCGGAAGGAACAGAATTGTCAGCAATGTCATCTGGTAAAAAAATTGATACCGCAAATTCGTCTGAAAAGAAGGATGACAGAAGAAACTCACCGGATCGAAAAATATCTAGAAGCAAATCCCCTGCGAAGAAAGAACACAGACTTAAGTCTGGGGAGAGAAAAGACGTTGATAGTAAAATCGCTGACAAGAGGGATGGTAGAAGTGAGTCACCGGAAAAGAGAAGTTACAGAAGGAAATCTTCGGAAAGACGAGACATTCGAAGGAAATCGACGGAAAGGAAGGAGCATGAATACAAGAGATCCGATAGACGGGAGGGCCGGAGTGAGTCGTCCGAAAAGAACGAAACTAGGACATCAGAGGACAAAACTCGGACACACGACAAGGGCTCGAGGAAGGGTAAGGAGGAAGGCTCCCGAGCTGACAGGCGAGACCGGTCGCGTGAAAAAGATAAAAGTGCCGATAAGAGTAAAGACGATGGTGCCAGGAAAGATGACAGGGCGGATATCGAACGAAAGAAACAAATCCTTCTTGCATCTGTCAGGGAAAGGTATGACTATGTGTATATTTTTTTCTGAATCGTTCAAAATTAAAAGTACTGAAGGGAAAAGGAACTACTTTAACACAAGTACTAAAATCTCTGTAAAACTGTGGTATAGTTCACTTTATAGACGCGTTTTTGATCCATGAGCATACTGAAACGAACGCATTAATTTAGTTATTAAAAACTGTCACACAGGACGAAGACCCCGTCAAACGAAGATAAGGACGACTCGAATGGAGCTAATGACGGTAAATTGACTTTAGAAGAGGAAAAGAGAAAGGTAATCGCCATGATAAGTGTTGATTTAATGGTTAGGGACGTTGATTGTTCCGATGGAACTTGGGCGTTTGTTCAGACTAAATATCTGTGACGAGAATGGCTATTCAATGTGTAGTTATTAGATTATCTATATCGGTATGTAGAGATTACAACGCGAGTTGCGACAGTAAATTTTAAGAAACTATGAACATTCCGTTCTTGGAACACAACGTCTTCGTGTTATCCGTGTCTGTTGCGAGGACGCAAACTGAACTATGATCGTAAACTTCGTTCTCAGGAGGAGGAGCGCAACGAGGCTCGCAAAGAACTGATGGAGATCGTTCGGCTCATCAAGTCCAGACAACGCGACCGCGAGAACAAGGCTGCCGGTAAGATGCTTGTCGCGCGTTGCGATAAGTAATAATAATAATAATAATAGATAATAGATAGTTGAGAAAATAAGAAAATACACAGAACTTCAGGAAGAAATTCAAAGAGTGTGGAATATGAATAAAGTGACAATAGTACCGTTAGTAGTTTCAACCACGGCGGTTATACCCAAACAACTGTTAATAAGCCTCAAATCATTAGATTTAAGTAAATTTACGTACGTTACAATGCAGAAAGCGGCTATCCTAAACACGTGCAGAATAGTAAGGAAATTTTTGCAATTTGAAACGTAATATATAACCTATAACCCGAACTACACTTGGCGAAAGCCCGTGTAGTCTCGGCAAACCTGACCCTAAAAAAAAAATTGAAAAAGGGCCAGAGAAATATTAAAAATTAAACATAAACATAATAATACTTTATTTCGTTTCAGTTTAGGTACATTACAATATAGGTGGCCAGAGCCTCCTTTTAAGCAACAATATGCTTGTGTCAGCAGGCTCTGCTCTTCCGCACGGTTTACAAAATTTACTTACTCAGTTACTTTACTTATTTACTTAGGGTTTACTTTACTTTACTTACTTATGGTTTACAAAATAATTTATAATATAAATGGAACAGGATACATAACATACTGATTGATGATATGTAATTTGCATTGCAGGCACGCGCGCGATCCACCCGTACTTCAACGATCGGAACGCGGGCGACGGCCGCACCTACTTGAAGCCGTCCAAGTGCCACTACCTGGTGGACTCCGACCTGGGCGAGGGCGGGGGTGAGGGCGGGGGCGGGGGCGGAGCGCTGCAGCCGCCCTACCACAAGGACGGCAAGCGGTGGGAGGTGATCGCCGCCGAGCCGATACTCGACGCGGCGCGTTCCGACGTGCCGTTGCGCGCGTTCTACGTGCCGTTCGTGTCGAAGCGATCGGTCGTGTACGCGAATCTCTACCTACTCAGGAACAAGCTGTTGCGCGCGTAGGGCCCTCTCGGCAGTGGGGAATGCGGCCGCGGTAGCGGTAGCTCCAGCCCCTCGTAGGAGTAGGAGTCGCCCGAAAGGAGGCCTCCGGGGTCGTGGCCGGTCCAGTCGGCGACCTCCGAGGTCGTGGCCTTTCCAGTCAGTGACCGCGGGTAAGACGTGTGTGGCCTCCCACCATTGTAAAGACACTCTTCCATTCTTTTCCGTTCACATCGTTCCACTCTAGTTGGAAACTCTTCAACCCTGGAAGAGCGGAAGCACTCTGTTGTGTTTGATTTGTTGGGTCTGTTGAGTTTGATGAGTGTTTCCACTCGTCCAGGGTTGACGTTCCGTGACGAGCCCGATCAGGGTGTGACACTGGAAGGCCCAGAGATCCCGGAGTCCACCAGCGCTGAGGAAGGCTACCGAAGGGTTCTAGTGCGGTAAGAATCCAACGTTACCCGGTGTCTCTCCCTTTTGAAGGTTTCTTTCCTTCCTCTTGAACCTTTTGAAGGTTTCCTCCCCGTTTTAGCGTGCGGTGGTGAAGTATAACGGGCACCGTTCGATCTCGATAATAACTGACCAATGCTGAACGATTTGGACCTACGACACCGATGGGTGTTAAGGCGAAGTTCATTCTACACGATTATCTATATCTATGTATGTCTTTAGGAACAAGTTGTTAAGAGTTTTATTCTCGTTTTTATTGGAATGGTATAGCAGTCACAAGTGGCCGCTGCCGCCTATACACATCTGCAACCGACTCCTAACAGGTCTGAACCTATCAGAAGTCGGTCACAAATGCGTTGCCACTCTTGAAGACTAAGATGTTCGCCTCTGGTATACAAGTGGACCGGCATCCACACCCTACAGACCGAAACACAGGGTTGTAAAAACAACTGTTTCAGGGCAGAAATAGGCGTGGCCGTGGTAAATTTTGTTATATTTTATTTGTGAATATAAAGTAATACATATTTATAATTCGTTTATTAATAGTTCATTAAATATTAACACGTTGTTTTTGTTACATTGTTGTAATTTGGAATCGTCGAGTTGTAGGTGATAAGCTTTCTTTTACGAATAAGTTAATGTCGAATAAAGACGACGCGCGTCAGGTTTGCGAGGACAGGGATATCTGGCGCTCGGTGCGCCCTGCCCACCCCGTCGGCGACCTGGCGTGACGGTACAATACTAATAATAATGTACTTATAAGAATTTACAAGTAAAAGGTACCGACGTACACCTCGTGCACGTCAAAAGGGTCTGTTGTTGTAAGATTATAGGATTGTAAGGACATTAGGTTGTAGGTTCGATTCCCATTCGCGGCTAATTTGTGCGTTCGACACGAATGTTCGTTCCGTTTGTGCTTTCCAAGTTATCTATGTATTTAGAGATGAAAGTAGTTTATTAGCACGGGCGCATTCTGATTTACCATTGAAAGGTCCTCTGAGAAGGTAATATACTGTTATTATTAGGTAAATATAGGTAAATATAGGTACCTTTCATCCACAATCTAATGTAGGTAAAAGTAATTGACACACCGTTTTCGATTGAACTTTGCATAAATAATGTTAACAAGCTATACTGCCCCCGATCGTTAAAAAGACGCATCTACCATAAAGTAAAAACTGAGAAAATCGAGTTTGAATAAAAAAATCGGGAAAATGAATGCTGCGATCAAATTTGAAAATTTTTCGTATTTGTGTAAGTGAATTATGGAGTACCATGTTTTGTTTTTTCATTTCAATGTGTAAAAATTTTCATAGCTGTTTCATTTTTTCTTTAATTTAAAAAAAAAGCGTTTATTCTTAGCATTTAAAATATTTATATTTTTGAATAACTAAGTAAAAAAGACGCAAACAGCCATATACGACTCTTTTACGAAGGATAAAAACATAAGACCTTTTAACTATTTTCTTTATGTGTCATTATCTTAATTCCCTACTTAAAAGGGGCGCATATACACATTTACGGCTTTTTTACTTATGATGAGAGGAAGGTTTTACACCTAAATGTTCCTATTACAAAGTGGTTATCTGCTATATAGAAAATAAGTTTTACTTCCTGAAAATATTATTTCGCATGAAACTTCCACCGTGAAAGAAGCAAAGTCAAAAATTGGTTAGACATATCAGCATTTATTGAAAAAAGAAAAAAACAATATCTTGCCTGGCTTACAAATAAAAAATATTTCTCATAACTAAAACTAATCGCAAATAAAAGTCACAGAACTCTGTCTTACTACAAAATATAGACTTATAACACAAAATTGAATTATCTTGAAGGTTACCATAACATCAGTAATCATTTCACATCAAAAAAAATACTAAAGTACTGAAACAATCAACATTTTTATTTAAAAAAGAAATAGGTAATTGCAATCAGCATAAAATTATTACTTATATCTCATTTACACTCAACCCTGCTTGGCAGGGTAGTATGGGCAGGGAATTTAATTGTTGTCACATTCTTTCAACATAAGAAATAATGAGACAATAAGACATACCTGCCCACTTCCCTGCCAAAAAGGGTTGAGTGTATCTAAATGAGGTATATTATACCTACAATACTAACTTGTTCTCTGGCTTTTAGTCATTCAATGACCTCACAACTTAAATTATAATCAGACTTTTAGTTACTTACAAGATATTATAGCTTAATTTGTAATTTTAAACAGACGTATAAAGTTCTTATTAACAATAGGTAAAAATAGCAAAAAATTGGTATATGTTTCAATATAAACTAAACTAAATAGAGATCAATTTCACTTAAAGTGATTATTATCAATAGATAAGACATAGCAAACAATTTGGTATGGGTTTCAATATAAACTAAACTAAATAGAGATCAATTTCACTTATAAAGTAAGTTATGAATTGGCACATAATTAAGTCGTAGTTATCGTTCACATCTTACTAATTCTTCATCCTCGGTTATCAAATTGACAGCATCATTGTTAATTTCTAAATTTTGCCAAAAGGGTCTTCTATTTTCCGGCATAAGAGGGCACAAATTTTCGATGATCTCATATTTTCGTTCCTGTTTTATTCCTCGGTGTTGCAATTTAATCACAGGTGTTGGTAAACCCAGTTTAATATTTTTCATTCGCAAAAAATCCAGTTGTATTTCTTCACCATCAAAGTCCGTTTTATACGACAAAATGTTTTTTTGTTCTCGACGGAAAATCACTTCGCACATGTTACTCAGGTAGGCACGACCTCCAGTTGCATTACTTAATTTGTATGTTGATGAGCAATCTTCAAATTTATAAAAATCGTTTATTTGCATGGATTTTACGACGAGTCTCCGGCGTGTATCTGCAACTGCATTCTGAAAGTCACCAAAATCGTACAATCTCTTCTTTCTTTTCATAGATTGTTCCACCTGATGATGGAACTCATCTGCGGACATAAACGTATGTCCCACTTCGAAGTATCTCAAAGTAATACTTTCGACGTTGACTGCAGTTGAATTGATTAGGTACAGCAAATATGAGAACAGCGACCAATTTTTGTTCTGCGCTGCGCAATTGTCTAGCCATAAAGTAATATGCTTTACGTCACGATGGTATAAGAAGAATGCTCGAAAACAACTTATAATATCGTCTTTCTTACGACCCTCTATGGCTTCGTGCCAAATGCATGCAAAAGTGTCATTTGAACCAACAGTTTTTTTATCGCCAAGAGGCACAAAACTTTCGTTAAAAACAACCAATCTTGGGCAAAACAAAACAGTTTTAAAGGTATCTATTCGCGGTAGCATGATGACCTTCTCAAGATCAACTGAGTAGTAGATTGCTTCTTTATTAGGATCTTGGTTCGCCATTTGTAGATTTTTATCTTCTTCATACTGTTTTCTTGCGCCAGTATAGCGTTGATGATGTTTCTCGAAATTCATGCATTCAACACAACCGCGGTGGCGAATTTGTGAGTGATTGGGGTTATGAATTTTATATTTTTCACACGTTTCGCACTCCTCGTTTCCTAATTTGGCGAACGATATGTTCTCTGATTTAACAACTCTTCTGTAGTGCTCATAGGAAACTTTACAATTTTGAGTGGAATCTTGTGTAATGTTGTGTTTTTCACAGAAATCTCTATACATGTCATACATATTTATATCAGAAGGTAAATATTTTTTATACGGTGCGTGCTCCCTTCTGTAGTGTGAAATTGATGGATTGTACGATTTTATATGGTTAACTATTTCAGTGTTATCTATTTTTCTTGGATTAGGTGCTTTACCCCTTTTTTCTTTAACTGTTTCTCTAATGTCTGTTTGTTTTAGCGCATTCCTTAAAGCTTTATCATTGTTTTTTCTAAAACCCAGAGTAGTCAAGAAGAAAACTTTACACACTTCGACTTTCTCTCCACTGTTTTTTGACAAGTAGTAAGTAACAGATTTATTGCGTGTTGGATTCGGCTTATCGGTTGTACGTCGTGTTGGAGTTATTTGAGATGTATTCGATGTAAAAAAATGAACTTGTTCTCTCCATGTCATATCACGAAATAATTTGTTGATGCCACTTCTGGTTGGTTCGGGTATTTTGGAGGAGCAATTCTTCTTACATGTTTCTGTACAGCCAGGTTTCACGTAGTATTTTGCCTCATTTTTTATGGTTTTCTGAATTACCTTACGGACTGCCAATTTAGTATTGTAGAATTTACGCTTACGAATAGTACCCTTTTTTGTTAATTGCTCATTGTTTTCATTTGTAGTTTCTTGATTTTGATCGTTTTCTGTTGCCTCAGTGTCTAGTGCGTCATTTTCCTTGTTTGCAATAATCCGATCTGGCTGATTTCTTGCCAAAAGAGACTGGTCTGAATCTTCACATGGTGACTCTGAAATACGTAATGGTATGTTATTCTGAAGTGAACATTCTATAAAATCGTCCTCAGAATCTGACGCAGTAAACCTGCCGATAGGTTTTTTTTGAGGTGGAACATAGTCTTTATCCAACAGGGAATCGTCGGAATCAAAGTCGCTTTCTGATGATGATGATGATCTGAAGTTGCTCCTGTCTTTTTCAGATACCCGATTGTTGTTTTCATGAAGATGAGTGCAATTACTGGCTATACTATATTCCACAAAGAAAGAGGGACTTGAAAGCTGATCTTGAGCAACAGCAGCAACTGTATTTGAATCTTGTGTTGAGTTGTCAGCTAGGGCTCTCGAAATCATATTATATCCCCGACCTTTCTTCATCGTAACTTTCACTGTAACAATATAAAACAGTTTTAAAGCTGCTAAATTAGGCCCTTACCAATTAATAATTGTAATTTATACACGCAATTAATTACACACCTACCCACTCACACACGTACAAACATCTACCTACTATTTGATTATGATCCTGATAATAAAATATGATACTCTTCATTAAGTATTAAGTAGTAGTCCGGTGATTTTATCCGGGGACAGCTACCTAAACCATTAAGCTTGTTTACCTTCTAGTAAACTTGAAAAAGTCGTAGTAGACTCAGTTCGAGCTGTCACTAGATGAAATCGCGGGACTACAGACTCTAAACGCCTGTTTCACTACCGTAATACCACGCTCGATAGATGATAGGTAATGTTTGGTTATGGTTATCAAGTGATCATTTTGAAGTCAAAATAAATAAAAAGTGTGTCTCAACTTACCCCCAAAACAATTCTCGAGCAAAAATACCGTGTGCGCACGCAACGTCCTCCCACGTCAAATACTCGGGCGCAACTGACACAAAATATGTGGAGTTTCACTCCCTCCGCTCCCCGCACTGTCTCTTACACTTGATAAGAAAGACGCTTCTACTCATATGCGTCTTTTTTATTTAGATGCGTTTCTTATTGTAGTATACATGCTTAAGAAAATAAGACGGATCTACCAGTTGCGCCTTACATCAACAAACCTGTGCTAAGTAAAAAGGACGCATATAGTAGATGTGTGCCTTTTCACTAAGCAAAATTTACAAAATTCATAACAATGATAGACGTAAATTGTTATTTACGTTCTTTATTCTTATGGTGTGTAAAATGCGTCTTTCTATTTATTTATTGAACTACTATATCATAAAAAAATTAGGCACATCTACTAAAATACGTCTTTTTATTTAAGGTCAAGTAAAATGCGTCCCTTTGTCTTAGTTTATCGCGGATAATCTTAGTAGATGCGCCCTGTTTGCTTATGTTAAAACCTAAACGAAGAAAGATATTAAAAAATGGATGAGACAGTTAGATGTGTCTTTTATTCCTGATTTTAACCATAATTATAACTCATTTTTCGAAAAAATGTCAGATGCGTCTTTTTTACGATCGGGGGCAGTATAAGTACCGTAAGTAGTGACCGTAGTGTCAATATGGCCCCTGATTAGTTTTTAACGATAATTGTAGTTGTCGTATTAAGTCACTAGCATGAAAAGTCGACCGGTTTCGAGTTTGAAGGTAACCCAGTGTGGGATACCAGTTTGAAAATTGCACTAAACAGTTCACTTTGTATGGCCAAGGGCATAGGTCTTAGCTGTGCCTTAGACTAAGGGTTCCGGTTAGTGGAATTGCCACCCTGCAATTTATGTACATTCTGACATTAGAACTTGACTGGCCTCGTGGTCGAGTGGTCAGAGACCCTGACCACCAAACCGGAGGTCGTTGGATCGATTCCCACCCGGGACAAACATTTGTGTGATTAGCGCATTTGTTTGTTCCGAGTCTGGGCATAAGAAAAATATCTATATAAGGAGCATGATGTATGGATATACATTGTTTGTATGTTTATTGGCTGGTCGGTTACCACAAGGCATGAAGTTGCCTAATTTGGGATCAGATAGCCGTGTGTGGAATTGTCCCCAGTTATTATTATTATTATTATAAATTTATTCGTTGTAATCATCGAAAACAACCCGAGCAAATGATATACAGACGAATAACAATGTTTAGGCTCATCGGAGGTACATATAGTGTACTCCAAATATATGCAATCAAATTAGTAGGAAACTAATTAGTTAATATGGATGTCTTCAGAGTCCAATATAAAAGTTTCTCGTCTAATGTAGTCACACACTAATGATTTTTTTTATGTACATATTAAATGATAACTCTCTTTTGTACGTTTTAATATAATAATTAATGTACACAATTATGAATTAAAATTCGTATTAATAATAATTATGTTGTGAACGATGTTCATGTTCCGTTATTGTATTTTGTTGCATTTTGTATACAGTTAATAACAATAATAGATGCTTTTTACACAAACCAAAGATGTTTTCAGACGTTTTTGTACATTATTTAAGTAACCGAATTAAGCGTTTTAATAAATTATTAATAAATTTTAGAGGTGTTTTATTTCAAATATATTATACATACATATATTTTTTGCAACATCATATAGGGCATTGCATTTTGTTTGGATAATCAATCTTCTATATATATAAAAGAAAGTCGGGTTTGTTACAACACTTATAACTCGAAATCTGCTCTACCAATTTTCATGATTTT
>DWGJ01004578.1:0-11450 GCA_018246895.1 Aspitha aspitha aspitha | reverse complement strand
CTTGACAAATATGAACTGACAGGCCCATAGAGAACAGAAGAAAACGTTGGAGCGACCGATTAACGAATGAATTTTTTGCTATACTATCATTCAAAAAATCCCTTGTAGTGTCTATATTAATGTTGCTCACGTCAGGAAAGTTCATCTTTCATTAAAAATAATGGATAATTTAAAATAAAACAAACATTCGTCAATACATATTACATTATTTTTATCATTTTCATTTTCTAGCAGCGTGATTTAAAAATCTAAGAACATTTACAATATTTGTGATATTATTTTATACTCGTTGAAGCAAACAATGCAGTTAATTATCGAAATTATCTATAAACTCATCGTCTTTAGATATGAATATTTTAATATGCCTTTGATCGTTTTCGTAGCGTGACTGAGGAAGTGAGCCATCGGAACGCCGTCGCACCAGTGCTGTCCTTCGTACGTCCTATAAAAATATTTTTATCTAAAAAACTGGTTCATTTTAATCATTATAATAAACGGTCTGTAGTAAGACAAGTACCTCCACTGGTTTCAATATTATATGATGACTAGATCGTCTTGATGTAGGTGGACCAGTAATAGAAGATGTTCGAGAAGATGGTAATTGACTCTGTAATTAATGAAACATTGATTAATTCATTTATCTCTGCTTTAGACAAACAGCCTAACACGTCGCGTGGTTACCACGAATTAATAATACCAAGCAAACATGATTTTATTAAACGAGTGGTACTTATTTTAATATGGCCGTTACATACTTTTAATGCTGGAACAAAACCGAAGTCTGTTGGCAGAGGTTGCGTTTGTACACTGTAAATACCTTCTTCTGATGTAACTGATACGATTGAAGGTCGCGAAGATAGTTGCAGAGCTAATAATACGGGATCAGCATCTAAAAATTTTGAAATATATTTTTATTGTCTTAATCGTAAACTAAAGTCATTATGAATAATCTGTGCATATAAATAAAATTGAACTTTGTGATTCGAAATAGATGTTTTCTCTAATGCTTATAGTTATTTAGATGATACCGAGACAAAAAACAATTTTTTTATTAATTTGTGTTTCTGTTTGTTCGGGGTAATCACTAGAACGTTTTAACCGATTATAAGCCAATTGGATCAGCACTGCTAGTTTATAATAAATTGTTATACTTCACTAACCTATATTCATACCCTTTGCAACTCTTCGAGCGTGAACCACTCTACCAGCACTTCTTCTAAATCTTATACCTTTTTCGGCTTCTCTCCGAAGCCTTTGAGCTGCAGCCGCTGACTCGGCTACTGCCATAGCCATTGATCCCATACCGGAACGCTTAAGATTTAAATCGACGATGTAACTCAAGCATATGGCATTCGATAAAATACTGTCACTAGGCTAAAACGATATTATCAAATATCATCATTAAAGATAAAAATTCGCCTTTAATTTAACTATAATGATACAAGTAATAGTAGGTTTTAAGGTACACGCCTGTACACATATTACTTACGGATCCGATATCATTTACACTTATATCTAATGATCTTAATGGCGTCTTCACTAATCCAATAGCTCTTGCTAACAAGTCAGCGCATGTTGGTGGACTTTCAGCATTGATAGCTGACCAAACCCCAACGGGTGGCTTTTGTAAAGGACCAGACTTAATTCCACAGCCAGAGATATTTAGGCTGAAACACAAGTAAAAGTAGACATTAAGCTTTGTATAATTTTATACGGGTCAATTTTTACTTTTAATTTTGATTACGCATTTAAGTTGCATCCTCTAGCCATTGAAACTGCCACATGTGCAATTCCGTCTGAGCCCAGACGATTATTTAGTCGTAAATCTAAGGAACGTATCCCACAATTTGCATAATTAAGAACTTGAGCTATACTTTCAATTCCGAACGGACCTGAAAATAATGAAATTTAAGGTCAGTAGTTAATTATTTATACAAATTTATATTATTAGAAGTTAAGATTTTTATTACCAAATATATTATCAGCCAATATTAAATTTCTGAGCTTTTCATGTTTGGATATATATTTTGCAATAGCTGATGCACCATCATCGCCAATTTTACAATGACTGAAATCTAATGTTTCCAAATTTTGGTTTTCCGATAGTCCTCGAAGAACATATTTAACTCTCTGGCAATTCATGTCGGTCCGTGTGATTCTACAAGTTGATTATATAAGTATAATCTTTAGACATTTTATTATATAAATTAAATTTTATACGTTATTTTAAACATACTGTAACCTTAAAATTTTTAACTGTGCACATTTTTCTAAACCGCGGGCAAAATTCTTTGCATCATTATTAGTAAATTGAAATTGATCCCTTCGGTATTCGATGCCAATAGAGCGTAATTGATAAGTGATATGCAATTCGGTCAAATTAATTAAACTTCCCAATGCAGCATGAAGTGAAATATGATCTAAAATAAATTTTTGAAAAGTTAGTACTACATTAAATCTTCTTCTTTATAGAAATGAATGTTGGTCTGTATGTCCTTTATAGAATCGTAAACTATGCATTGATCATCATTATCATGTGCTGATATTTAGCAAAGTTGTTATGCATGAGCCCGCGAAGGTTTCTGAGTTGGTGCGACCAGTTTTCGACAGATGGCGCCACTGTCATTCCAAAGAATTTATTTTAGTTGGTGGCGTAGCAACGCGCGCAGGTTACAGCTAGTTAAATAATAAATTGCAATATTCACCACAACCGCCAAATAAATCATAAAACTTGAAAACTATTAAACCTCTTGTTAATACTGCATTATTTTTTGACAGGATTTTATTTCCATGATGCCGTTGACTTGTAATCAAGTCGGTCATTTCTGGAGAAATATTTCGTTGTACTGGAATATCAGATGGGATCAAACTTCCTATAAATAGTGACTGTATATATGGACAGCATAATTTGACTAAATTTTTTATCTGTAATAAAGAAATTATATGTGTATAGGTGCAAGAACAAATTGACCTCATTTTGGTGTCTCTGTTAAAATGTATAAACTTTTTTAATGTACCTTTTCTGGGTCGTATTGACGTGGATTTATGTTTTCTAATATATTCGCATAATACCTTTCCATAAATACATTAATCCATTTTTTATGTTCTGTAATTATAGGGGCATCTTTCCATTTAGAATAATAACATCTTTTCCAAAATGTATCATTTTTTATATTTTCAACTAATATTTGAAGTGGAACATTGGTACTCAAAATTCGTAAAAATATTTCTCTGTCCTTAGCTATAAATTCTTCCAGTTTCGGAGAACCTATTAATTTACAGTTTAGTTTCATACAGAAATTATTGGTAAATGTACATTTTTACGTATAATTTGAATCATGAGCATCATAAAACATACGTACCCATCCAATTCTCACTTAGCTTTTCGATGCATATAAATGTTAAAGCTTTAGGATGTTTTATGTTCCAATCAAAAATTTCAGCTTTAATTCTTCTTTCTTTTTCTAAACGCCCATTGTTTTTATATGCTAAATAAATATTTAGATTAACTCCAACAGGTGACTTTATATCATTCATAATTGACGGATTTATTTACTATACATATATGTTAATATTGGGAGCTTTAAGAGATGTGAAGCAGAAATGTATTGATTAAACAAAAAGTAACTAAGATAATTTTGGTCATAGTTTATATATATGAATCAATAAAGTTTCATCCCTTTACGAAATACATAGTGTGTATATATAGTGAAATGAAATAATTTGTTTCAAAATTTTTATTTTATCAATTGCTGTGCAATTTTTTGATGATTTGCTTAAAGCCTACAGCCATAGATTGTGAACGAATGATAAAATTATTTGACAATTCGGATCCGTAGTAATGATAATAATGACAGTTAGTCATTGTCATGCGTGTCATGTCATATCATACCATAGTTAATCTGTGATTGAATGGAACTAAACTCTTTATTTATGTTCATTTATATACCAACTTTAGTTATATGTTGTGGAAATGAGAATTTATTTCATATTTTAAAATTAGGCACGTGAACTTTCTTTGTGGTTGAATTGGTTGATTTGCATTTTATCTAAACATGGATAAGCATAACAGTTCGGAAATCTTGAATTCAGATTTTTCTCTATCCAAAAATGCCAGTTCCGATTCATTGGATTCAGATTCGAAGTCGAGTTCTTTGAATTCTAAGCACGGACAAGACTCCGTAAGTTTCCTAAAACGATTAATTTATTCTTATCGAATGATATAACTGTCGCAGCCACTTCCTGATGGCTTCATAAGAGTAGACGCCTAACAAGTAATCTAACTATCCGTGTGTTTCTCTGCTAGGAGCTGTTTTTGATCGCATTGATATATTAAAATTATGAGTAAAAACAAAACAGTTCATATCTGTCTTTTTGTTAATCGTATACAAAATCAGAGGCGAAATCCTGACATACTAGATAAGGTCGTTACATTGGTTGTTAGAAAATTATCTGTGTACCTATGTAATATTTTTCTCGTGAACAAAAAAATCGTGTTATTTAATATTACTGGTTTCAGGCACATGTACTTGGAGACATTCAACTGCTAGAAGGAGAGAAGGTGATGGGTGTGGCCAGAGATGTCACATATTTGTGCCCATACAGTGGTCCAGCTCGAGGAGTACTGAAAGTCACCAACTACCAGCTTCATTTCAGACCTACAGATGCGACTGCCCTGCATAGTACCTTAAGTGTGCCGCTTGGAGTGGTAAGTTTAAGAAAATGTGTTATTATCATGAGGATTTTTTAAATAAGGCTTTCATAAAATACAATTCTATGTTCATATCTGCACTTTAAGATGTTGTATTAAGAGTCTTGGAATATTAAAAAAATTCCTTCATATGCCATTGATTTTGAAACCATAAATTAGAACATATTTGTTTATCTGCATTGAATAAGACAAAATGATAGCCTGGGCTTGATGTAGTTATTGTTCATTATTCAATAATCATAATATTTCAATCTACTTCTTAACTAATATTTTAATTAGTTTGGAATGATTTATCTGGTAGCCTTTTTGTGTCTCCCATTGTCTATATCTCAGCTGAAGGCTGGTTTGTTAGTTTTATTTTGCATAATTTTTTGCATTATTTGGATACATACTAAAGTCTATTATATTTGTGAGTTGGTATAGTAAATGGGGACAAACCACATATTAGTCAAAAAACAACTGTTTAAGTTAACAACTGTTTTACTAATGCAGGTATCCCGTATAGAAAAAGTTGGTGGTGCCTCTTCGAAAGGGGAAAATTCCTATGGCATTGAGGTATTTTGTAAGGTAAATTATTGTATTTGTTACATGACTAGTTCTATGAAGTCCGTTCATTTGTCTTTGCTTATTTATTACTCCAGCTTAAGGAAAAATTATTTTGCAGGATATGCGTAATTTGAGGTTTGCCCACAAGCAGGAAAACCATTCCCGTCGTGGTATTTTCGAGAAACTTCAACAACTAGCTTTCCCCTTGTCCCATCGACTTCCACTATTTGCATTTAGTTATTCCGAAAGTTTTCCAGAAGATGGATGGCATGTTTATGAACCGATCGCTGAACTGAGAAGAATGGTATGTTTCTATGACATCTTATTGTTGTTATTAATCGTGCATTTAAATTTTCATGATTATATGTCATTGTGGTAATGGTTACAACAATAAAAATGATTACAATAATAAACAAACTTGTAATTGGAAACCGTTGCTACATCCTGTACTCATATATTATTTTACTTAACATTTTTCATTTTTAGTTCAATCATACTTCATTTATTTCTCAGGGCGTCAATAACGACATGTGGCGGATAACGCGTCTCAACGACAAATATGAAATTTGCGACAGTTACCCGTCGGTGTGGGCGGTGCCCGCTGCAGCTAATGACGACCTGCTCCGCTCCGTGGCCACTTTCAGATCTAGGGGGCGGATACCGGTGCTGGCCTGGATACATCCAAGCTCGCAAGCCACTATTTCTAGGTGCAGTCAACCTTTGGTGGGGGTGAGTTTGTTTTTTAATTAAAGCATACCAAGGCAACAGTAACATTAATTACTGTGTGAGTAACTTCAAGTATGCATTTACTATAAATTATGCAAAATGCCAATTGACTATATAAAATTTGCAGGTAAGTGGCAAACGCAGCCGGGAGGACGAGCGCTACATCCAACTTATCATGGACGCGAATGCGCAAGCGCATAAACTGTTCATAATGGATGCTCGTCCGAGCGCGAATGCTATTGCTAATAAAGCTAAAGGAGGCGGGTGAGTTTTTGTACATAATGAAACTAAATAATAATTATCAGTTCTATACCATGATGCCATGGCCCTGATGGAGTAGGCGCAAACCACCGATTGCCAATTACCTCTGTCCTTCTAGACCCACCTATGTGTTTCTTATGTCAACTATAATAAATAATGGATTAATGCATTAAATTGTATTACTGGGTCCTCCTTAGCCCTTTTTGACTTCTATTTTTATATATTATATTGAATAAAATATTATAAACATAACACATCAATTTGATCACCTCCTAGATGGTAATGCAAAAAATTTGAAATGACTGAATGAATACTTTTCTAATATTATTACACTTATAACATTTTGATACAATTTTTTCAGATATGAATCGGAAGATGCATATCAAAATGCGGAGTTAGTATTTCTAGACATTCACAACATCCATGTAATGAGAGAGAGTTTACGCAAGTTGAAAGAATTATGTTTTCCACAAATTGATCAGACCAGGTGACTAAAACTAAATATGCTTTTTCTTAGTAGAAAATTTATACATAAAGAATACTTTATACACCAATATTTATACTTGTTTGAATTTAAAATAGGATTTAATTAAATTGGATTTAAAATAGTCTAAATAATTGTGTATTTAATTATTTATATATTTTTTGTTTTGACTCACATAGTCACTACAGCTTATCTTATTTCCAATTCTTTTCTCAGATGGTTCAGTGGTATTGAAGCTACATGTTGGTTGAAACATATCAAATGCATTTTAGCAGGAGCTGTGCGCATCGTTGACAAGGTGAGTTTATATGTATCAATGCCAGCTTGCTTTGTTACTACCGACATATAACAGTACGACTGGTCCAGGTGTGGTGTGTGTAACAAACATGAGTGTCAATGTATATAACATTTCCAGGTAGAGAACCACAAAACCTCGGTGCTGGTGCATTGCTCCGATGGCTGGGACCGCACGGCCCAACTTACTGCACTTGCGATGCTCATGTTGGATCCATATTACCGGACTCTGAGAGGCTTCCAAGTCCTCATCGAGAAAGAATGGCTGTCGTTTGGGCATAAATTCCAACTGGTAAGATATGATTACATACCTACAACAAGTTGCCTAAAACAGAATCAGACATTTAAATTTATTGCTTATAGGAGTTTAGAAATATCTGAGTCTTGGGGTAAAATGGAAATTACAACGATGTAATTTATATTTTTGGATTTCTTTAACCTTTAGGAAGTTAACTACCGACGATGCTCGGGTGTCATAAGATTGAGCTAACTTCATTGTTACGCTCAGTAATAACAATGATATACAATTAATTATAGGTACAATGCCTAAAACATGTCCTTCATTTAATGTACGTATATACCTTATAATAACTGGGGACAATTCCACACACGGCTGTCTGATCCCAAGTTAGGCAATTTAATGCCTGAGTCATGGTGACCGGACAGCTGATAAACATACATATACATACATACGATATAGTACTTATATAGATATTTTTATTACGACCAGACACAGAACAAACAAATGTGTTCATCGCACAAATGTTTGTCCAGGTCGGGAATCGGAGCCACGAGCTCCGGTTTTGCAGTCCGGGTCTGTAACCACTCGACCACGAGGCCAGTCAAGTTTGATAATCAAAATCAAAATCAAAACTTTGATTGTCACATGAATTTGGCATAATACAACTGTCTACATTGTTTCAAACATTCAAACAGCTGTTTAATACTGTATAGCATAGCTTTTAAGGTTCCATTTATCTCGCTAGTTATTTCTCGCTATGGTCCTGTGGTTACAGAACTTGATTGCTGAGCCAGGGGTCGTGACTTTGATATCCGTTCGGGGCATATTTTTGTGTGTTGAGTACGAGTGTAGGTTCTGTGTTTGTGTAGCCTAGTAGCCTAAAAGCCTGAAAAAGTAGCATACATCACTCTCCAAACATTCAATTATCTCCATACCAAATATGTCAGGAACGGCTGAACCTTCCCTGGAAGATTGAGGAAGTTATAGGACAACATATATATTACTTGTTGTTGCTGTTCGACCCTTTTTATCGGTCCACTGCTGGACCGGGTCTCCTCTCATAGTGAGAGTGATTTAAGCCGTAGTCTACCACGCGGGCCGAGTGCGGATTGGTAGACTTCACACACCTCAGAAAATATTATATATCTACTCTATAACATCTCTAAGGTGTGCAGGTTTCCTCATGATGTTTTCCTTCACCGTTATAGCAAGTGATATTTAAATTTTTGCTTTAAATCGCACTTAATAAATCAGTGGTGCGTGCCAGAATCGAACCTAGACATCCGAGTGAGTCAGACCGTCAAACCACTAGGCTATCACTGCTATTTGTCCCGAAATACCCACCCAAAGGGCGGCAGCGGCCACGTGTGACTGCTGTCTGCTCGTTTGCTACTCTCTTCAAATAAAAAACTTCGCGAGTAGGTACCGTACGTTATCGTGCCCGCATTCGCCGCGATTAGCCAAGGCCCCGACACATCAATGCCGCTTGAAATCGAGAAAGTAAAGTATTTTATTTCTCATATCGACATTAGTCACTGTACAGCCGTAAAGCCGTAACAAAAACAATTACATGAAATTGCACACCGTATTAAATTGCCGCAAACACCTGCCTGTATCTGAATATATGAAATATTCCATTGCTATCGCAACACCAGCTTTCCAAGACTGCTTTACAAGCTAGTGGACAAAAAATAGTTATTTATTAGTTATGTTTCTGTAGTACCTATTTGTAGTATATACCAGAGCGGCATAATCGGGTTACGATTAAACCCTTTAATTAAGAATTTAAAAAAAAACACCAGCTTTTGATTTTATTATTTTAACCACAACCCGGTTTAATTAAAGTAATAAACATGCATCAATTTTGATTTAATCGATAGCGTGAATGTAAGATTTCAGGCGTGTACTGTTGACTTTGAAGCCGATGAATTTTCAATCTTTCTACCCCTATTTGGCTCCCATAGGGGTGGAATTTCCAAAATCCTTTCCTTAATGCTCACCTACACTATAAAAGGAAGCTAGGTGTACAATTTTCTAACCCTGGTGATTTGGGGTGTGCGTTTATGTCAGTCAGTCATTAAATCGGTTTACCTTTTTACTTAGATTCAGTTTTAAATCTGTTGCTAGAAATGTGTTCATTTTTCATCATTTCCTTTGATTAAACTAAAAGAGGTTTCTCGGGACCGTAGCTTGCGGTAATGTTTAATATGTGTACAGAATAGTCAGTCGGTCACACACGACAGCTTGGTAAACAAATTAAAAAGGCCCACATAACATTATGATTCATATCGGATATCTGATAAGTTCCTGTAAAAAAACTTAGGAAGGAAAGACCTCGGCGGCAGGTGTGCGCCTATACAAATCACCTCCTCTTCTGGGAATATAGTCGGCTGATAGAAGTCGAGGTTTTTACGCGCGGAAGAAATTGATTTAAGAATATGACGAATCGATGTGGATTCCGGTGTTTTGAGCGGAGATATTACGATTTTAATTGACATGGCGCCAACTGACTTGTGGGCTTTCCTCTTTAAAAAATCCACGGATAAACAAAATTTCTCGGAAAAGTTATCTGGTTTAATAATAAATATAGGTATCCTATCTGAATTCCAATGAGATGAGTCTATTTGAAGTTTTGAACTCCACGTGTACACGCGTTTTCTTTCGATAAATAATTGGTGTTTCATGTGATTTCGTATTAAGTATGCAAAAGTACCGATGTCTTTCTGTCTGTTATAACAGCCGGGAATATTACGGCACACTTGTGCAATGACATATACAACTATTTCAAAATATGCGCAAAATTCTTTCACACGTGTATCTACCTATATTATCTATCTTTATGTATAAACTCATTGTAACCGCTGAGTTCATTTTGTTCAAATTTTTATTGTTATTGGTCTAACTTTATTGAATAAAATTTAATAATAAATTTAATAAAATGTAATACTTTCTCGACCTGCCTTAACTAAACCATAATTGAAACCTTAATGTTATCTTATTATATTATCTTTATCAGCGGCTCCAGGTCAATGAACTGGACGGAATGCCAATGCTTTGAAACGACCATGACGTCAACACAAAAATTCTTGTAACGTCTAAACGTAGTTCTTTGAAGCATTTCTTAGTACGTTTGATTCAGCTAATGACGCTGATAACACACTTTTTATTTTTCCTGGATTTTCTCTACTTTTAAATTTATTTACTTAAGAAAACATGTGTTAGTCGTTTTAAATACAATCACACAGAAAAAAACTATCGTAAAAAAAAATTCGTGCGCACAGAGAAAGATAAACTAAGGATTCGTCATAAAAATCAATTTGATAACTGGTTGGTTTGCTCTTCAAAATTTAAATTTCGAACGTGTTTGAATATTCCCGCGTCACATAATCGTATGCGCTCAAACAAAAAGGCGGGAATCAATACAAATACAAACATACGCAGTCAATTTTTTTTAACTTAACGATTTCTTAGACGTGCGATTCGAACTAGCAACCGAGCATAAACAAATTAGTTTCACGGAAAAATTAAATCGGTGTTTTCAGTTTATTTCACATCCATTAATTTTCTTTCACACGAACTTCTGTTAATGTATTTAGAGTTGTTAGAAGCAAATACCCATCGAGTGAACGGGAAAGACAGTAATCATCATTTCTATTTTTTTTTATTTAGGCATTACCTATGTCTTAAAAACCGATATATTATAGGCAATGGTAAGTGTTTTATAACTGACCATTACTGTATCCAGAAGATAAATGTAAAGAGATGATTTAGTTGACCTTGCGAGCAGAAATAGATACAGTTAATTTTTCTACATGAACTAAGCCCGCTGAAGATGAATATAATAATGATTGCAATGTCTATACAAAAAACTCCATACCAGGTCCTTATGGTAATCATTGTCCTGTGGTAAAACAAATATACGTCATTAACTCGTTAGTAATAAAGCGCAATTTAACAATCGATGTCTGTTGTTTTGACGATGTCATTTGTTTTGGCGATGTCAATTGTTTTGTGATGAATTTTGTGTCTGTACGCTATTTAAAGTCTGGAGATACTACAGGATTTGACAAACTGGAAATGCAATCACCATTATTCGTTAATTTTTCCAAATCTAAGGGATGTACAAAACGTATCAATTTGCGATTATCTATATACTTATAATAAATCTGTAGAGAGGGCAATTCCGT
>DWGJ01004577.1:0-11452 GCA_018246895.1 Aspitha aspitha aspitha | reverse complement strand
GCCCTAGGCTAATAATGTGTGTTACGGTCGGCAACAGTAGTATATTACTTACTTTTGTCTTTGTTTGTTAAAAAGTTTACATTATTCGTAGTCATAGTATTCGTTCGATTACAGCGCATTTAGTTTTAGTGTTTTTTCTCGGTTCAGTTGAAATATGTAGCGTATATGTAATTAAACTAGATTTGTAGTGCTTGCGAAGATACGATTTCATCGCGTCCCCCGATCCTCGCGCCCTAGGCTGCAGCCTAATTAGCCTAAGGGTTAATCAGGCCCTGACTAGGCTGTCACTGCTTACCTATCTACTGCTTACCTGTCTCAGTACGTTTTCCAAAGCGCGCGCTCTGCTCAGCCTGGCACCTGCCGGTGTACGAGTTGTCCCATTGTTATCGTTGTTATTTTTTCGAACTGCTCTATGGCCCGATTTGCACAATCGTCATTGAATCTGTGATGTGTTTAAACGAAAGCCGGAGCCGTTCGTTCCGACTCGTCCATTTCGAACGTCTTTTGTGATCGCGCGATTTTCGCCACGATTGTAGTCGTTCAATGAGTTCAAGCAATTCGCGATTCCGCGCCGGCTATACGTGCGTCGCTGCGACATCGTTTTGTCCGCTTTCTGTCCGTGGTGTTTGTTTTTTGTCCTGTCTCACCTAGTTCGGATGGCCGTGAATTTTGCTCTTTAAGGTCGGCCCATATTGACGGATTATGCGTCCGACGGAACAGACGAAGCATGCTCGACGTACTAACGCATCATCGATTACGCGTGAACGGTTGAATGTTTTATTATATATTTGCTTGTTCTGGCGTTACGCGACCGATAATACGCGACGCATATTCCGTCAGATGTGGGCCGACCCTTAATCACGCCGTTTAACTATCGCTATATCCTTCAGATGCATTATAACTCCTGACCTATTGCACCTTGGTGATAAAATGTGTATATGAAAATTCGTTAACAGAGCTTTATTCCCATATACCTACTACTGAGAAATCGAAATTCTAACCGCTATTTACTCGTTTATCAAAAGATCCGAATCGGTCAATCAAAAATCGCCAGTTCATCCTACAGCTAGGAAAGTGATCGAGATGAAAATCTCGAATCGTGATTGGGCCCATCCATTAATGTCTTCATTGTGATGAAGTCATTCAAATTGTATTGTTTGAATCCGTATTAAAATTTCACTTTCACCCGGCTATTTGTTGATCGCGGTCCCGTATTATAATGCCGTATTGGCTATCGGCTTCCAAATAACGAAAATTGATGGCCGCTGTGTTTATGTAAGCGTTGGCTTCGTGACATTAAAATTAGGTTTAATCGGTGTGCTTTCTATAGCGTCGGTACAGATTATTGCATAAGTTTCAGATAATGTAGATTCTCCTAACATATTTTTGAAGTTATCAGCGCTCAATTTATCTCGGGCCTTTCACTAATCTCGTTTAATTATGTTCCCGTAGCATAAAATTGTATTACCAAATTAAATGGTTAGTATAGGCTCGTTATGAAGATATTTATTGAGATTGGAATCGCCGATAGATCGAAACTAATTTTTCGTTCCTACTACTTCATATTGATTTTTATAACGTTAATACTATATAGCAATTCCATTTGTAGTAATATAATACTACATTGACTAATAACTTAGTCATGCATTGCATGTCGGGTGCAAACGTATTTAATGGGCCGTGATTGGTGATTTTTTTATTAATTTGCGGTATAGTCCATTTATACGTGTAAATAAAATTGAAGTATTCGTTTGTAACATCAAAATTATACCTTTTTGATGAGTGCATGTGATGTATACTGGGTACATTTAAAAAATACACAATTGTTTTAAATTGTTGTCTGTCTGTTTGTTCCGGGTTATGTATTAAACGCGTGAACAATTTCACCACAGCAATTTATTTGAAACTATAAATATTTTTATTTTATATTTAATTGTAGATGAAAGCGAACATACAAACCTATTTTATATTCCAGTATCGTATCCAAGTTCTAATTTCAGATATTTGGTTCTAGATAAGATATCCACATTTATCAGTCGTCACAGTGATTTATTAATCAAGCGATATAATTTGGAGCGTATTTAATTGGATTATTCGTAACTGTCAGTGTTTATAATTAAAGCAGTTTTATAATTTTGCAACACTTGAGCGTTTCTGTGTCGTTAATTCATGAAAGTGCATATAACGTTTAATAATGTCAAAGGATATTCCGAAAATATATTCCGAATTCAAATATATTTTGAATTTAAAAACGTTCTAAATTTAAAAATAAAACATGTACGTGATGGAAGTGGTATTAATTTCGCGCCAAACAGTTCAAGTGCTGTCAAACTCTTTGACCTTGATCTACTCGTGACTTGACCGACATTGACTAGCGATCCAGGAACAATTGCATCTGACTGGTAATTTATAAAGAGCAACACGGTACAAAAAAGCGAGCTTTTTGTACCGATCGATCCGTAGGAAATGAATATTGGACCTTATGATAATCCAAAAAACGCATTATGCATTAGCTGTCTTCGGATTTATCCTTAAAATCACTTGTTTTCCTTGGTTAAGTATTTGCGATACCGTTAACTATGTCGTCCTGAACTCAGACTCAAATATAATGATGAAAACTGCATTGAGCAAGACGAATTATTGAAAAAAAAATTCATAGTACCATCTTCAGATAGCTCAAAAATCGATTGGTTTCGGTGAATATAATATTCTTTAGGGCCAGAAACAGAACAAAATGTGTACATGACACAAATGTATGTCGCGTCACGACCTCCGGCGTAGCTGTCAGGGTCCCTAACTACTAAAGATCCCAGGCATAGAACCAGTGACAGCATTTCGACTGTGTTACAGTTTTTCGCTAAAGAGTCTCAGCATAAAGTCGCTATATGCGACTTAGCCCAATCGAAAGTCATCAAGGCACAAAGAAGCTAGACTTTCGATGCATTCCGATAGAACGGTCGTGACTGATGCTGTCACGGTCACGATCATGACTAATCTCCAGACACATAAACGTGATATCGGCTTGGTTTTACTCGGTCTTTTTTGCGATCTTGTCGGATTTCTTTTGATTCGCTCGCCACCTGTTCGGCGCGATCTCAATATTGTGTATTCGCGCTCGCAAAATAAAAATCCATAACCATGTCTGGCTTCGATTGTGTTATGATTTAGACTGTCATACTTAAATATAGATGCAGCGGTAGTTTTCGATATAACAGAATCGAATAAGGTGAAGCATGAAGAATCATGAAAATTAACAATGGTCATCGTTATATTTTCTCTTAGTATATGGCCCACTAAGAGCAGTATGTATTAATAATATGACGAATAATGCAAGATATTAAAAGGGCGTTCTCCATGTATATCGTATATTTTGTTCATAAAAAGAAGTTGGGCGATTAAACATTGTTTCGACTACTAAATACAATAACAAGCTTAAAATAAATCTCTAAACGAAATAGACGAAGTATTTAAAAAAGCGCGCAAATTGCATAACGAATGTACGTCTGTGTAAAAACTGAACCGGCTGAGCCTCACCAGCCATCAGACCTCTTCAGAGCGTGGGAATCTGTTGATTTTTTTGCTTCTCAGTCTAAAGTTGATTTATTATTGTACTAGATGTTCCCGATACTCTGCGTGTAAATCCCAATCCCATGGTAATTTAGGGATAAATAGTAGCCTCTTTATTGTTCTATGACCTCCTCAAACTTCAAGCAAAAGTCCCATTACAATCTGTTCAGCCATTCCTGTACGTCCACACTTGATATCGCGAGCGAGCGGCTAGGCTTGCGCTCCGTGGTCGACTCATCTAGCTTCTTAAGCTTATACGCAGCTTAAAGGCGCGTTATTATAGGTCGATAATATCGCATGCGTTACTGCGATATCTGTTTTCAGTACATTTTGTATTAGGATGGTCATGTAGTTACACACTGCTGCGATAATAACGCCGCAAGAAGTAGGACGTTGCGTTTCTCCGTCCTGCGATATGCCCATATGAGTTATAGAATGTTTTGTATCAGGACCCAATTTTGTATGTATTTTGTGCATACCTGAGAGAGATGGTATAATAGTGCCGTCGCGGCGAGGCGTTCTCTCGTAAGAAAAATCTGACGATAAAAATGCAGCTGTGTGCAAGGAATGCAAAAGGAATCGGGACGCATTAACGCAATACCGCATGCGATGTTATCGACCTATAGTAACGCGCCTGTCTGGGGGAGCCTTTATTCCTACAATAATCGATAAGGCTATAGCGGACGGACTCGCAACATTATCTGTCTATTAATCTTTAATAGATGTCGTGGAAAATAACGAACACGTGTCCCCAACGCCCTCTGATTAGTGATGCGAGCTGCTTAGCGGTTGCTATAAACATTTTTAAAGTTTTAAAAACCTAAATTTTCATATGTTTCGCTAACAGATCACGCTATTGTATTTTGATCTATTGTTTTTATACTGAATCTATTGCTTTCGTTGTCCTTACAAAACTTCAACATCATTTGCCATGAACCCTTCTATTCCACTGTTACCCGCGGGATTCCCTTCACACTGATAAAGGTTTGCGTTAAACGCTGCTACTCTCGCGAAGTATTTGTTAGCATGTTTGATGAAGTTAAGAAAACATTGAGAAATCTCGGTTTCAGCAAACAGTAACAGTATATATCTGTAGGAGGCCTCGTTCCTGTAACTAAGCGAGGCCTAGACATGCTCCACCACTTAAAGCGCTCATACCAAAGCAGTTCGAAATAAAACGTGAAAATGAAGATAGCAAAGTCCTCCATAGGCTGAATTTAAAAGAGTTCAATTTCAAAAATCCTTGAGCATAATTGAAATAATAAAAGTATACATCATATACCCAAAGGATTATTGGCTTTTCCAGTCGTAGTCAATTTCAGTTTTCACTACCTATATTACTTCTACAAGAATCCGCCATAAGCCAATCAACATAGGTCATTGATCTGTGGGTATATATCCCCAAATACCCAAACATTTATTCTTAGTAGCAATTATCTATCCAAGAGGGCAAATAAGTCTGTTTATATACGCGATAACAATTACTTTACAACAACAATTTGTTAGTAGTATACGTGACATTCGCGACTTCGATACTGTTACAAAATATACGAGTACATATTATTTGTGTTTTTAATAAATATTTAGCAGAACGAAATAGAATAGAAATCAATTGTATATAGATAATAATAAGATACGAGTAAGTGAGTAAGTAGCCAGCGGCTCGTGCGTGAAATTAATTAAAATATACATAAGACAGAGCATTGTTATCTTTGGACATGCGAAGACTTCACAGTGTATCTGTTTTTCATTGTTATAAACGGAGGATAATTAAGCGGTGTTGTTTCTCGTGAAAGCACAATAAAATAAAACAAAACAAAAACACTCACGCGACATCCAGACAGAATGATAAAAGAATTAAATAAAAATCCAGTACATCACCATTTGTTGCAACGGGAAAAAATATCAGACGCGAAGTCGAAAAAATACAGCGGCATGAGCAAAAATGGGCGTAGGAGTACACAGGTAAGCGAAATTACAACTTGCCGCAACTTTTATAATAATCTACATTCGTAGAATCAATTTATTACCTGTATTATTGACTTTTAACAATAATGTGAAATTTAGTATCAATTTGAGGTGTCCGTTGCAAACATTGTCATTTACGTGTAGCTGTCAATGATACGAGTAGCATAAGGTCAGTGATGTTTAAAAACGTTTTTACGCGAAAATGCAAAATTATCTTCGCGCTGGTTCAATGTCCGTCCAAGAATAATGGATTGATAATGTAGCCACTACAGACATAAGCGTCACTCACAATCTTTACGAGCTTGAAAAGATTGCGGGCATGAAAAGATTGTAGGTAGAAAAGAACATGCGGGCATCAATAAAAATTGGATATACTTATTTTAAGCGTAACATGTATAAGCAACTTCGACTTGTATATCGTGACGGCAAGTGGCATGACGCTTGTACTGCCACGCCTCTGACCACCGCCGCTGTATTCTCTTCTCTATACGCTCAGGACAATATTTCTGTGTTATTTTTATTCTAGAAACATTTTTTATTTATTTAATTACTCCATATTTATATACTTCTTTCATTGTAAGTTCTTGCAGTAGCCCTCATTTTCGTTGTTTTATACATGCATTGTCCCGTGACGGTTTATTTTTATGAATATACTCGCTGTACCGATGAAAGAAAACATTGTGAAGTTGACTTACACATAATCTGAGTAGATAGCGCAAAACATTAATATGTACTAAAATACATATGAATATTTTGCTTGTACAGATAGACTGTCCATTGACGAAAATTCTAATTTCGCTCTCAAAGCTTATCTTCTCGTGTGTACGACGTAAGTACTCGTAAATACGCAATAATTTGCATATGCTTTAGAAAACATGGAGGGGTTGTGGACATTGTAGTTGAAAATCGATTTCATGAATTAAAACCTTTGCATAATTTCCCGTGAATTGTTTATATAGCGTTCGTTTTACCGTATTAAATTAACGTTTCTTTAAAGTTTTAAGCAATACCATAGAATGTTTAATGATACATATAAATGTACTTACGCCAATGTACTCCTAACTAGAGTCCGTTAAAAACCCGATCGAGTAAGTGAAAAGTTCTTAACGGTCAAATCAATCGTTTCTTATCAGCAAGTATTGATAAGGGGTGATAATAGTATTATGATAATCGACGCGTCACAGTACGGATGTGAGTTTACGAATAAATGCACATTTCATATTATACAAGAACATATTGTAATTCCTTTCAATTGACGCAAATTATGCATTCGATATTTAAAGGGACATTGTGACAAGTGACATAGTGAGTGAAAAACGTGTCGGAGCAATAACTGGCGGTTAGGACATTATGGTTGTGATATAAATCAAAGTGTAGACGTGGTTGATTTGGCGAATTCTGTTTTTGTTTCGTCTTTTATAACGCAATACGTTGCAGTGTTTTGTTTTGGTATGTCATCAGCTTCATGGGTAACGAAGATACCTGCCTAGAACAAGGATAATTTATTTACCTTTGCTTTGAAATGTCCTAGATTAAGAAGAGAATTAGAATTCTATTCCAAAAGGCCTGGTTATAAACACGTATTATTACACCTTTCTAATGCTAGTTAGAAGCAGCGATAAAGTTTTTATGCGTTAAAAATGTGCAATCCCGCAAAAGCTCTTCAAAATACGTCTAATTAAAAAAAAAAAATATGTAAAAAATATCTATGGTTTCAAATAAAATTTTCTTGTATGAACGGGAATTCTGCATGGACCATTGTGGAATGGTCTTGTAGAGTATATTTCTAAGAAGTACCTAATTTATTTTTGAATATCAATATTAATTAGGTGCGTACGTCATAGAACGTGACCAAACTATTGCCATTTTTCAGATTTATTTACTTAACCTGTTCCTGTTAAGTGTAAAAAGTGTATAGTAAATTTTTATATGAAGTGACTTAAGTTTTTATAATAACAACGTAGATAAATTATATATACTTACGTAAAAGATGTACGCAGAGGAGGCATATGAAGTTCAAGCCAATGGTCGCTTCAGATTCATCGTAAGTATGTTGATTATAACACCGTTACTACATAAACACCATAAACATATCATAAACAACACAAACATTAAGTTAGTATATGACTACTATATGAACACTATATGAACATAGATTGTTCCAGAAATACTTTAAAATGTATCGTAATATCTGACTATGTGCATATCTTCACGAAGTTACAAAGTGTGCTTTTTATGCACTAATTACTACCTTTAAAAGTGGATATTTAGTCATGTATATCGTTTATTATGCCTCTGGATCCCATATTCTAAAGGTGGTAGAAGCTGTTTACAGTTCGCCCGCAGAAGTATCACCGCCATACCTATTTCTGCCTTGAAGCACTTGTTTTTACGACATTCTGTGTTTTGGTACGAAGGCCCGGGTGTGGACGCCGGTCCACGTGTATACCGGAGGTGACCATCTTAGCCTTCAAGAGTGGCAACGTATCTGTGACCGACTTCTGATAGGATCGCCCCTGTTAGTACTCGATTGCAGCAGCTGTCCATAGGCGGCAGCGGCCATTTGTGACCGTTGCCTGCTCGTTTGCTACTCTCATGAGTACTGGCAAGTACTGGCTTTACTTTCCTGTACATATAGGTAGCATAGGTAGCCGTGTTTAAGAAGTCCTTAGATTATTTTTTCTCGGGGTGACATGTCACAACAGTCCAGAACTGTATCAAGAATATCAAAAATATTAACACCTAAATTATATGTAAGGCATAGCATTGATTCAATGTTTAATGTGACTCTATATCCGTAAGCTTGCAGTGCCTTGATTGCGTGCGTTTGTTATACAGAAAAAAATTAATGGGCTATTAATTAGTAAAAAGGCTTCGATATTTTCTGTCTGCGACTCCTTGGACCGGTTTGTGTATTGAGGTCATCGGGTTTTTAATGAATTCATTATTATTACAAAGATTCTTTTGCTCTCAAACGGATTCTAAGAAAGTATTTGTAATAATAAGGACCGGTCCACAATCACAATTTGGACCAATTATAAACAAAAATAATATTTCATTGACGAAACTTTTGCAGTTTTCTACGATATTTTCTATATTGTCTGAATACTGTCATTCCTTTAAAAGTGTACGGCTAAATAATAAATTATGTAATTAATTTAAAATAAGAGATCGTTCAATAGTTTGTTCAAAGTCAAACACTATTAAAGCTTTATTGGTTATAGTAACATAGTTTGTTTGACAAAACGGGTTGATGGAATTGTACGTTCTCAAACTGATTTGTCATTAGCTAAAAAAATTAATTAAACCGTAACCGAGATCATAATAATACTAAAATAATCATTATGTAGTCTCGTTATAGCAGCGATGTCTGTCGGTATGTGCAAGTCATTTGCTGGTGAATATAATGTTGCCATAAACTTATCGAAGACTGTAGAATACAAGTACGTTCTGATTAATCTTCACATAATTAATAAGTCACAAACTTATGGTAATCCATAAGTGTGTGACTTTAATAAATAACTATTAAGTTTACTTTTTGTTCGTCTTTTAATAATGTAATAATCATATTTAAATTGTTGTGTAATAATGAGCGAATGTTCACGAAATAGCCAATACGCTTTCAATACGAGTACGTTCCGCGACATTCATCCGTTCATTGATACTCCCTATTCATTTGACGTCTGTGCTCATAATTCGTTTTATCTATTCTAATCTAAATGGAATGAAATAAAAAGATTTTTTGTTAGGTGAAAGATTTATAATCCTCCGTGTATTCTTAATGACGTTACTATGACACTTACTGCTTATTACACTCATGAAATATTTAACAAAAGAGGACAAGAAAACGCTCATTCAAAATGGACATTAGACCGGAACTGCTATTGTTTGTTAGTTTTTTAAAAATTCACAATATTTCATTATATTTTCGTACGCGCCCTATAAGCGTCTTAATCAACATAGGATGATATTTATCCCGATATTCTCAGGGGATCGAAAACGTACTATAGTAGTAAATAGCGCTTGTTAGTATTATATCGGAATGATTGATACAAAGACTGCAGCAAACTGTCTTTTAATAAATTTAGTCAATGCGATTAACATTACATATCTGAAATATTTGAAGCATATTGTAAATACGCAAGGAAGGATATGTGCTATCTCTTTCTTGGGCTATTGCGGATATATGCAAGAAAGAGCACACGATAGCGATGTTTCCATAACTTTTTAGAAATGCACCTATTTTCTCACAGACCGCTTTCTCTATTTCCCGAGAGATGGCGGAACATGTACTCAAAGTATAGAACTTTTTAAATAGTATTGTAACTTTCCACAAATGTTAACTACTACAATGTTAACTACAAACTAACTTATTTCACTTTGCCTTTTTTTTACGAATTTGTTTCAAAATCCGTTGTATTTAACAAATTTTAATTTGTCGTGTTACATAAAAGACTTCGTTAGTGAAAAAGCTTCTACGAGTTCACTGTTATGAATGCTGCTAATGAAAATGACGGGTATCTACTTACTATGAAAGTTAAAATTGAAATGATAATTATGAAGGATTCATTTTACAAACAAACACAGCCTAAAATACGTATAAATACTTAGTTTAATTATGACCGTATTATCAAAAATATACCTACATACTTTATTATGGCAATAATTTTATATAATTAAAAGTAATCATTTATACTGTTTCATCATTGCAACTCTTTCTATAAACAGATTTTTTACGAGAGCTTAATCTATGAGAAGAAAAGTTTCATAAACATCAGTTCGAATTTAAAGATTCAATAATTTCGATGTTGCACAATGTTGCGTAAGACGAAACGGGTAAACGTAATTGGGGTTTTAAAATGTAAATTGGGCTTTCAAAATACAAATATGTCAACTTACAAAACCACTATATTTAATCTGTTTTGTTTTAATTATAAAGACAGATAGGCAGAACAACGTACACATCCGTGTTTTATCCATAGATATTTGCATTAAAGTTTCGTCACTAATGTTGCCAGATTTAAAGGATTATGCTACACCGGAGTTTTTGTGTTCAATACCCACCATCATCACACTAATGTTTATTAAAACACATTGTTTTAATGTCTGAGAAAAATATCTATATAAGTGTTATATTGTATATATGTTCAATTTCTCTCTGGTTACTATCACACATACATTTAATTTGGAATTGGACTCATCCAGTCGTGTGAGGCACCCGTATAATTATTATCAATTTTCACAAGAATAATGTCCAAAAGCAGAAATTTTGATTCGTTGTCACTGAATATACATTTCCCATTTCTTCATATACATTTTTTCACAATATCGTTTTATATATAATTCACAAACCTCAGATATGTTAAATTATAAGCTTAGTCGTATTGAACCGACATTTTCATATAATTAAACAGCATATAATAAAATGCAAATATATTTTGCAAAGTTAGTGTTATATGTTATAGAATATATTATTTTTTTCTAGAATATATTATTATATTCTTCTAGCCTTCGGACAACGCATTTATGAAACAACTTTTTTGTTTCAAATCGTACAGGTAGACTAAGATCTCATAAATAATGGCTAGTCTACAAAAATTTTAAAATCGTTTATACCTATAATCTTAGTGATAACCTTGAAATCCTATGAATTATAGTTTTAATGTTCTCCCGTTTATATTTTAAAGTAAACATCTTATATGCCTATAAATATTATAATGTAGATACGTATATATAAAACAGTAAGTTGTCTGAATGACATAAAACATAGCATAACATAAAACATAGCGTAACATAAAACATAGCGTAACATAAAACATAGCGTAACATAAAACATAGCATAACATAAAACATAGCGTAACATAAAACATAGCATAACATAAAACATAGCGTAACATAAAACATAGCATAACATAAA
>DWGJ01004576.1:0-11453 GCA_018246895.1 Aspitha aspitha aspitha | reverse complement strand
TTATTGTTTAATTTTCAAATAGCTACCCTGTAAAAATGTGGATTTTGGATTGTGCGAGTATTCATGAAAAGCAGCGTATGTTAACATATAACAACTTTCAGATACCTAATGAAGGCTTACAAGCAAGCGTTGGAGGGGAACCCCCTGATGCCTACGGTGTCGTATCTCGGCCAGTTCTTGAACACGACCAGCCGCCCGTGGGCGAACAGCCCCGAGGGAATCGTTGACGGCTTTAAAGCGGTAGCAGCGGGGTGAGGGTTACGAACAATGCTTTTTTTTAAAAAAAGAACAATGCTTTTTTAAAAGAAAGAGCAATGCTTTTTTAAAAGAAAGAGCAATGTTTTTTTTAAAGAAAGAGAAATTTTTTTTTAACGAAAGAGCAATGTTTTTTTAAAGAAAAAAGGAAAGAACAACGCATTTTTAATTAAAGAAAGAAATAACAATGCTTTATTTTAAAGGAAGAAAGAAAGGATAATGGTTTTTAATTACATGTGTGTTCATGTGTATGTGTGTTTTATGTGTATCAGTATCAATATGTTAAACGGTTATTGAATCTGCACAAAATAATAAAATTCCAGTTGATTAAATGCAATCAGTCCACTGCTGGTTTATTATTATATATATACGTGCTGATGTAAATATATGTATCGATATTTTAAACGTTTATTCAAACTGAGTGAGAATAGCCTTTATTATAAGACCATCTTCCGTGCAACGTATTATGTTCTAACATAATTTTATTACACGCATATAATGCGAATTTTTTTTAATAATTTTATTTTTTAATAACTGGTGACAATTCCGCACACGTCTGATTCCAAATTAGGCAATTTAATGCCTGTGTTATGGTGACCGGACAGCCGATAAACATACATATATACATACGATATAGAATTATATAGATATTTTTATTACGACCAGACAAAGAACAAACAAATGTGCTCATCACACAAATGTTTGTCCTGGGTGGGAATCGAACCCACCACCTCCGGTTTTGGGGTCAGGGTCTCTAACTACTCGACCACGAGGCCAGTTATATACCAAAGGTCAAAATCATGAAGATATACCAACATTTTAACATTTATTTTCATGCTAAATAAAATATCAACATATTTTCATAAAACGGGAGATCTGTTACTCTGCGCTAACATAACAGGAGTCCGGGAATACATAGTTTTCTCTCGAGCACGTGACCCACTTTTCATGTCATCATAATTTGTCGCTCAATATTTTAATATGCGAGGAAAACAAAAGAATGAAAACGGTCACACCGTATATATAGAAATTTTATAACAAATCGGATAAACCATAGCTTTCTTTAAAAGCATAATATACGCTTAACAACATCGCTTCGATAATAACGTCTCTTAAATATTGGTTAATTGTACTGTTATATACTCGTATTGTATATATCTGTGACGTATTGTTTTTATAACAACTACATTTCTGAGGTACGCAGTTATTGCCGAACGAACACAAAAATAGAGTTCAAAGACCCAATTAGTTCCGGTTTCAGTTCACGTAATTCACTCTTAATTGCTTGCTGGCTACAAACGGAAAGGTTAAATCGCAGCGTTACAAGAAACAGGACGAAATACGACCCTGCTCTATATATTTCGCAATGATGATATAATACAATAGTATTAGAAAATGATGGCTATTGCGACGTTTGTGACCTTTAGTTAGGTTAGGTAAGCATACAAGAGACAAATGAGAAGATAGAAATACATTAAAGAGTAGAGACAAATGAATTGGTCGACTCACAGGAGATGGTAGCAATAATAGAGACAAAAAGCTAGTAGACTGCACGAGATGGTATAGTCAATTGAATTGGTAGAATGAATGAGATAGTAGACCTTAACAAACTAGTAGAATCAAATGAGCTAGTAGATTTAAACAAAGTAACAGAGACAAAAGTACCTAGTCGTAGAACCCTTAAGATGGCAGAGACAAATGAACTGGTAGAGTTAATGAGATTGTAGAGTCAAATGAGATGGTAGAGAAAAATATACCAGTCTGTTAATTGTATTAAATAAATAATAACTAAACACGTGTCCATTGTGAAGTTGGTCCACTTAAGAATTATGTAACAAAAGTCGACCTTATCGAATATAAATAGTTGGTTTAGTTAATTACCAAACCAATTAGACGCATTACAGCAGTAAAACGCTAAAAGCCTAAGTTGCGGAGTTGTTTGCGTCTGAATAACAAACAAGTCGCGACTAATGTGAAGTAGTCACGCGAACGAGACCAATACCACAGTATTCATATATACGACTGGCCTCATGCTCTAGTGGTTAGCGAACTTGACCGCGAAAGCGATGGTCGTGGGTTCAATTTGCGTACAGGACAAATATTTGTATCATTAGCACATTCGTTTATTCTATGTCTGAGTGTAATATCAATAAGGTATTATACAATATCTCAATATGTATATATTTATCAGCCGCCCGGTTACCGTAACACAGGCATTTCAGTTGCCTGATTTGTAAACAGATAGCGGTGCATCGAATTGTCCCAATTATTATGTCACTGACCCTTTGGTTATCATTATTATTATATACAGCCAAAATAAATAAAGCTAGATGCTGGAATTCCCTGGATAAGAGAAGATTAGTAAACAAAAATCCTGAAAAGCATATCTTACATGGCAAAAATTCTAAATAGTCAGAAACTACCATGTCAGTACATAAGGTCTCTGGTCATTATGCCAGAGGGTAATATGCGGGACATAAGATTTAAAAAAAATCCTGATGTAATATCATCCAATTATTTGCCCGAGAATAGAACCGACGATCTCTGCACCAGATATCGATTTGGTGATCACTTTGAGCGGGGTTATCAAATGTAAAATATAATTACAATTTCTTTCAGCTCATCACAAAATTCAAATATCACTTGCTATAACGGCGAAGGCAAACATCGTGAGACCACCTGCACACCTTAGAGATGTTCTACGGTATATAATTAACACAATGGAACAGTGTTACCAACTTTATTTATTAAAAAAACGTAATAGAGAATTTGTATATAATATTTTCTGAGGTGTGTGAAGCCTACCAATTCGCACTCGGCCAGCGTGGTAGACTGCGGCCCAAACCCTCTCACTTCGACAGGGGACCCGGTCCAGCAGCGAACCAATAGAAGGGTTTGAAGAAAACCACAAAATATAATAAATATCTGTCTCCACCAATCCTCAGCCGTTATCTAAAGCTGGCGTTAACTTTTCTAATATCTACTTATGTCAGCGATTTCTTTCTGTTCAGTCATGGTACCCATGTCACATTGAACCCTAATGTGGGGTTAAAGCCTTCCATATACCTCTATACGAGTACAAACTATGCGATAAACTTGGAAACCATTATCCTGTAGCGCGCCTACAACACAACAATGTTACTCAATCAATCTTCACTTATGCCATTAATAACTTGCATGATACGCTTACTTGAGTGGGGTTAGTTCGGGGGTGCGTTGGATAGCAGCGGCGTTAAGGCTGAAGCGAGATAACAGAAACAGAGTGCTTCTCTAGGGATACGCTGTGTTACGTTTGCTCTTTATCGGACTGTAGCCATACTGCAACATGGCTAACTTTATTCAATCTTCTGTTATTTTAAAGAGTGCTGGGAGTTTTTTTCGCTGTTTTTAAAGAGTGCTGGGAGTTTTCTTAGCTGTTTTTAAAGTGCTCTGTAAAACATGACCTTCATTGAGTTTATGTATTTACCTTATAATTAATCAAAGAATTTGAATTTGAATAAATCCTTTAATATCACATGCGTTGTTATCAAAAGCTCGCAACGAAATTTTTAGTGTAATTTACCATTTCACAATCTCTCCTGATGTAGCCTGTTCTGTAATATGATTGGGTAGTAGACGGCTATACATTGTATGTTTGAAAAGTCATTATAATTTTCAGTCGCTACGAAAAAACATCAAGATCGTAGCAGCTGAAAACCTTTAATCTCTGCCTATCCCTACACGAAAAAGACGCGACTGGATTATATAGATTCTATTTCACTGCAGCGGAAGGCTTGAATCATCTATACTTATAATAAATCTGTAGAGAGGTCAATTTTGTCTCTCTGTATAAACGTTATAGAAACAAAAACTACTCGACGGATTTTAACGAAACTTCGTACAATTATTTTTCATACTCCGGAGCTGGTTATAGTATACTTTTCATCACGCCACAATCAATAGGAGCAGAGCAGTGAAGAGAAATGTTGGGAAAACGGGAGAAGTTACTCTGTTTTTTAAGCTCCTACATCCATTAAATAGTGGAGAAATACTGTTTTATACTCATGCGAAGCCGGGGCGGGCCGCTAGTACAGAATAAAAACGTCCGTTTCCGATCATATTCGAATTCAATCTAATACAATATAAACTCTATAACTTGGCCTATATGATGTTCTACCACGTTGTAAGATACATAATTCTCAAAGTGATTCACCCTAAATCCGATTACGCTCGGAACGTGCCGGTAATGTGCTAGGTACTTAGATAACTCTCAACAGTTAGTGTATCTACTCCCTAACACTAAGTTCAAGCAAGTTCGCAATTTCAAATGCTTCACGACTGTACTATAACAACATAATATGTATGTACAAGTCTTTATGTACATTATATAAAGTAATGTCCCGACTGATTCATCATTGTAGAGCCTAAAAAGCTTCTTTAAATGGGTATAACAATATTTTTGGAAAGTCTTTCTCTTTGTTAATTAGCAAAACGTCTGCCGTTTTTGTTTTTGACTTTTGTGCTCCATTTGTAGTACAATGTACCTGTTGGGTGTAGCCTAAAGACTAATGGTTCCAAAACTGTTTGTAATTGTTTGTCAAAGTTTTCTGCGAGTTGTAAGATTAATGCAAGGCCGCCCATCTGGTGGCTTCACAAAAGAGATCCACAGAAAGTGGCTCAATGTGAGATAATTACCTTCCGGAGTTTCAGTAAATCCTGTCATTAATTTTCAGATATTACGCTTTCAGCAAAAAATGTATTATATATTATTTATTAGGAAGATTTTAATGTTTGAGATTTATTATAAACTTTAAAGCCTTAAAACGTACGTAGAGTTGTCAAAACGTAGAACTAAGCTACGTAACGCGTAGCAGCGTAGCAATGCGTAGCACTGTACGTATTGATAGATATTTGTACGGAAGAAATACAGAAAGTTAAACTAGTTAAAAGAAACTTGCAACTTATTTATTTCTTTACTTTCTGTTTGAAGCCCACCTGAATGATCTATCACAAGGTTTTATGAGTGTTATCTAATGAGTCCGGGAACAACTATTTAATCGCCGTCCAAAGCACGGAGACGCCAAAAAAAATTCAACATAATGAACAGAAAAATCACTCTAAATAGAAGCCAACAAAAAATCAGGAATTACAAAATGAATAAAACGTAAAACAGCCCCGTACAAGCTTACGGTCCCTCAATTAATTGTTTCGTTCTTCCTCATCCCCCCGTCGCTTACTCTCAGCACAAATCAACGCCGCAATTATAGCTTCGTCCCAGAAAATAACTGAAACCAACGTGTCTTACCTGCGCTGGTGAAGGATAAACTTGAAATTTAAAGTTTTTGAACTTTACACACATGTAACTATTATTAAAATACAAAACACTAAGCCACTCCACAGTACTTTTATCGTAACCTATGTTATCAGCTAAGCCTTTCTACATAATTATAGACCGATGCAAATTGATTACACATGATTAAAAATCGCAAACACGATAAAGTGTATAATTAAAAAAGATACTTCAATTCCAAATTTGAACGCGATGACTTAAAAATTGTTCTATTCTAAATTCGTATTGAATATTTCATGGATTCGATATTTTTCTTCAACCTTTCGCACACGCACATGCAAGGTAAACGCACACATGCACACATGTACGGCAATTCGCTACGTGACGATTTCTACTAAATAACACTACCCGTAAACCGCGTTAAGGAAAAACGTCACAAAAACTATTAGTATGATATTCCGCATTCTCAAGTTCATTATGCAGTAGTGCAGTTAGGTCTGCAGTAATTATCGAACACAAAGACCTATCTATAAATGAAGCAGCATCTTTTGTCTTCAAATACATAGATCTATAGAGGTTGCCGTCTTGTCTAACTTGACGAGGTTCTACATCTTTAGAATTTGCAGCGAAGAGAGAATATTTGAATCTCAGACATACTTCGAATTCCTTCTTACAAATGTTTTTCTTCGCTCAGACTCCACTTATTGATGGACTCAGATTTTAATTATAAAAATATTTGTTTACTAGCTTTATTACAAAGTAACAGCGGACTGATAGTGACACATAATTGTCACATTTCATTATCGGAATAAATAGGTGGTAGACCTGTAAACGGTCCGCCCGGAGAAGTACCACCGCCACACCTATTTCTGCCGTGAAGCAGTTGTTTCAACTGTGTTTCGGTCCAAAGGGTGTGGTTGCCGCTCCACTTGTATACCAGAGGCAGATCCTCAAGAGTAGCAACGCATCTTTAACCGACTTCTGACAGGGTAACTACTAACACTCACTAACTGCACCTACTAACATGCTAACTGGACTAATATCACTAACAGACCCTTTTCTGCAGTCCTGTTACTAAAGAATACTCACCAACTAATTCTTATTAACATGTTATACTAACTGATTTCACACTAACAGTTCCTACATCCCTGTTAGGAGTTGGTTACAGATGTCCATGGGCGGAAGCGGCCACTTGTGACTGCTGCCTGCTCGTTTGCTACTCTATTCAAATATAAAAATCATATAAATGTAAGTGCTTAAATGTTCTCTTTGTATGAGATAATTTTTTTATCTTCTCTTATACGATTTGAACTTCTGAGTATTACGAAAGAACGCATGCACGTATACATACATAGTCTACAAGGGAACGTAATTCATCGCCTTTTCTATCGTAATAATTTGCACCGCAAAAACATTTACAAGTACGGAAGCATAGGTATAATTTATCACAAGACTTCAATCGTGATAATCAAGTAGTACCAGTTTTTCGCGCCTCCCAAGATACTCAATAATAATCTTGAACATGAACTAACAATGCTTACTTCTTTCAAACTAAAATGATCTTTAATATATTCGTGTTAAGGTTCATTTTTCAGTTACGATTGCTGCTTTCATATCTTCACACGCGTGCAATATTAAAACCACAGAACAATTAATTCATCGTGTATTGCATAATATACATTTAGTATGCATAGGTACCTCTTATATTAATGTATTCGCTGTTGACTCGAGGAAATAATTAAGAACTAATTAACGTAGCAACAATTTCTGCTTTCCAAACCATAAGAAGTGTAGAACAAAACCATATAACGATATGAGTTGCTTCGATTGTAATTTCATTGCATTAATATATTGACTGGTTTGAAAACTAGTTGTCCCTTGCGTTTGCACTCGCGTCTAATTTTTATTGTGTAGGTAGACGTTTTGCGTATTTCAAACGATTTTCGCTAAAAATGTAGCCCTAAACACTTCTCTATCTTTTAGTGAAAGTCCTATTATAATCGGTTAAGGCGTTTCAAAGGCGACTCCGGACCAACAGAAAGACACAAATTTTAAAAATTTTGTAAATAACTAATTACGAAGCACTTGAATTTGTATTGCATAAACACTTTACAAGGAATATACCTTTGACTTCTCCTATGGCACGCAAAAGTAAAAGTAAATTCATTAAAGACTTACTAGAAATACCATTTCCTGTTACTCTCCTATTACTGTGCGTTTAACGGATGCTTCGGAAATCGCAAACCACTAGAACGCATTACGGTAATGTCATTATGGACCGCTAGCAAAAAAATTACAACAATCGTAGATATGTTATTATTTGCTATTTGCGGATAGAATCTATTTTGGGCACTTGTTTCACTGGAAGCGACACGCAGTCTTGACTCTAAGAAAATTAACTTTTAAAGGAACTACGTATACTCGTATTTATTTCTTCTTCTAGAGTGAAAATGTTGTCTTAGTGAGATGAGTTTTATGGTACTCTTCATCTAGTAAAGGGCATTTTTAAAACGGTATTAATTCGCGGAGATTCCGAAGGCGGCTTAACGCGTCTGACTCACGGATTGGGCCTGAAGCATCGTGATGTATGCTCTGGGCTTCTCGCAATCGCAAGAGTTCCGAATCTAAGAGGTTGTAACCAAGATAAAATAAAGATAAGATAGGAAGAAGTTACCGTAAGGTTGAAATAGAGATAAAAGGAAAGATAACATAAGAAGCATAAGAATAAATATCGTAGGTACCTATAACTAATTGTCCCTTTAAAGAATCAATATCTACTTCCTAGTATTTTTTCTGTATTTGCTACTTTAGTTACACTATGAATTAATGGTTATTTTTATATTTTCACTATGTTTTTTTGTTTTAGTCGTTACTTGTCATCGGTAAGAGATATGCCTCGCTGATGGAAACGTATTCCACTAATGGAAAATGTAATTCTCAATATTACATTATGTAACGGTCGGCAGGAAGGACAGTGTCAACAATATCGGGACTCCTTGTTATTTTATCTTTTATCCGCATTTCCGCTATTTCTCTATACGACATATCGATTCTTAACAATTATTGTGATGGCTTCTTTGTTATTTTGATCAATTCTTTTATTTTCCCTGTGATAGTAGATATCGTGGCGGATGTTTGGGTTTAATAATACCTATCTTCTTTTATATACATATATAAATCCCGTGTCACGATGTGCGTTTGCGAAAATCGCCGAAACGACTGAACCGATTTCAATAAAATTTTGTACATACCTATTATTTGATCCAAATTATAAGATAAGATAGTTTTTATACAATATATAAATAAAGGTAATTTGTCAATAATTTTTACATAAAATAAATTTCTGAACACACGATATTTGTTATATATATGAAATCATATTATGATTTGACATAATGTAACCACGGCAACGCGTGGTCAGGTCCACTAGCTACATCTAAAACTGAACCATATATATGTCTAATGAACGATATAATGGAAGATATAAAATTGCGTACAATTCTTCGACCAAAGCTTATCTTCAAATAGAATGTGGAAGAGTTTGTTAAAACAAATATGATTTCGTGCGATAACTGAGAATTAACGAATAAAAACGGATTTCCGGATAATCTTCTCCGATCCCTTTGAGAAAATACGTGATGACTCGTTGAATAGCGGTCTCAATTTATGGATTGTGAAAACAAGAGTTTGATGATGAGATGAAATGAGATTAGGCCTGTGGATGAATGGATGTGTGTGTAAAAAAAAAAAAAAAATTCCGCCGATATTTCGGTCAGTCTGAAGGTAGATTTCATTCATTTTCATATTTACAACTTTTTCTTTAATTTCTATTATGAATTTCGATTTCTGTGTGGTATAAAATTCCTATAGTATTTTTAAAAAACTTTCTTTTTATTGCTTTGATTGCTTGCGTTTGACTGCGAGTTCACCTGATGGTAAGTGATGTGCAATCTAAGGTGAAGCATGCTTACGTAGGGGCTACTTACTTGTGTAATTATTCAAATAATCCCAAGTTACAGGAGGCAGGGAAAATAGACGCCGAAATGAAAAAATGTTTTCTTGTTTCTCCGCTCAATGGAACTACTTTATGTTAAATACCACGTCCTACTGTGAAATTTTCTTTGAAATCGAGTAATCATACGAATCCAGCGCACTGAAATATAGTGCGTTAAGTTAATGAAGTGCATCTGGTTTAATGCATCGGTAATGCGCTGTGCGGTCGACGCCATTTATTTGTGATGAAGATGACTGCTTCTCGTATTTCGGTGATGATAATTGTCATTTTCGTTTTGGTGTTTTAAAGCATTGCTTTTTCCTGACGTTTATTAACGGAACATTAGTTGGTATTGAAATTTTTTGTTGTCGAAATAGAACGAATAAGATAACCTTTCACTTATCTTGTGAACAAAAAGGAAAGGTTACCGGTTCATGTTTAGGGTTAGCGATGTCTCTAACCCACTTACTGGTCAGACTAATATATAGTCCGGTTTTAGTTTAGTTCGTGATTTGTCGTATTAACGTTTCCAGATTTAAGAACACCATTAATACTTGCCAAGTTTCGTATTCATGGTGCTTAATTAACACTTATCTAAAGTTCAGTGAACACACCTACAGAATTACTTTGTTAAGTAGTAAAAAATCGTTAAGTAGTGAAAAAGTAAAAAATCGGCGAAGTGTGAATTTCTAAGTGCAACGCGTCTGAGCATAGTGAGTAACAAGAGATAATAATTCTCGATTAATCACCTGTAAGAATAATTGACAGAGATGTATAGAACAATCTCATATTTCAGATGCAATTGGTCAACGAGTTATATACCTTTACAGAAAACGCAGAGAGTTGAATATCTATATTCTTATATCTGATGTGTTTCTACGCCACTTTTTTCGTATTTGCAGGCAGTTTTAGTTATAACTACTACTAGGGCAAACATTTTCATCTATTTCAGAAAGGCACTTGATATAGTATGATTGTTGTTATGTCTATATGTTGTGGATTTGGAGAAAATTGGTTTCAATAGACATCCAATTCTCGTCTTTAAGTTACAAGAGTTCCGTCTTAGCATTTCATTTATTACTTAAAAGGTCGATGCCCTCTTCTTGAGTCATTGACCGGAATAAATGATTCTTATTATCTAGTTCCTGCAACCGATGGTTAACGTAATTTAATTCAAATAGAGCTGTTATTTATGGGAATTATTGAAATACTTTGAATTTAGATATGCAGCGCAGTAACCTCATTAAGAAATTATTTATTCAAATCAGTAACTTTTTAATATTCATGAGTATTGAGTACTACGTCATAAATTATGTCAATTCTTTATCTATTCATCTCTCAATTTGTCTTTCGGTTCTTTATATCTAATTTGAATGTTTGGATTGGTCGTATTGAGGTCATTTTCTTCACTATCTCCCAATACATTTAACAAGCGGTCTCTTAGTAGTCAAAAAACTACCATAGTTCATTAAACACATTTTTGAATTTGAAATTTTTTAATGTACTCGTCTCAAAGAAAAATAATCATTGCATACAGTTTTCTAATATATTTATTTAGGTATTTTTGAGGTATTTCAAAAAGACAAAGGCTTTACTTTGGCTGTGCTGGATGTAGAAAGCAATAGCAAATTCTAAACAGTGTTATTGTATGCAGACCGATCGCGCACTCGTCACGCTTGGACCCTTTGGAGTACGAGCTGGCGGCTGCGGACTTCGCGTCAGTGAATTGGCAGGAGCGCTGCCTGGAGCTGCAACTAGAGTTGCACAGGAGCCGCCACCAAGCCACTCGGGTGCGAGACATGCTGAGAGATAAGGTGAGTTTTATGTTATTGACAACAATAATACGAATAAGGACTAACCTCTTGGTCGAGTGGTTAGAGACCCTGACTGCAAAACTGGAGGTCGTGGGTTCGATTCTCACCCAGGACAAACATT
>DWGJ01004575.1:0-11454 GCA_018246895.1 Aspitha aspitha aspitha | reverse complement strand
GGAGCAGGCAGCAGTCACAAGTGGCCGCTGCTGCCCAAGGACATCTGTAACCGACTCCTAACAGGATTGATCCTATCAGAAGTCAGTCACAGATGTGTTGCCACTCTTGAGGGCTGAGATGTTCGCCTCTTGTATACACTTGAATCAACATCTAAAGCCTTCAGACTGAAACACAATGTTGTGAAACAACTGCTTCACGGCAGAAATAGCTGTTGCGGTGGTACTTCCCCGGGCGAACCGTATACAGGTTCTGCTACCTTCATATTAATAGATTTTTTTTTATGATATTTGTGAAGTCTCCATGTCAAAGTGCTCCAGGAAAGCCTCTGATATTGACATAATCATGAATTTAAGATACTTTTCAATGTATATATGTATTTTAGCTGTATATTATATTATAGTGATGATTGTAAATGAAGCACGGCAGGTTTGTAAGGACAGAGATATTTGGCACTGGCTGCTTTCTGCCTACCTAGATAGGGACCTGGCGTGATGATATGTATGTATGTATTATATTATTAGTATAGTATAGTTTTTCTAATAAAACAAATCCTTTATTTTTGACATCAGTTATGTGACACAATATGAAATTGTTTAAAAACATGTACAGTAAAATAAGATATTGTGAAGTAACATGTAATTTTAAAAATTTAATTTTAATTATTAACAATGTACAGTAGAACTTTGTAAAATCTTTAGTATCTATATTTCTACATTTGCATTGTAAGTTAGATATTTCATACTCCTTTATTTTAAAGAGTATTGTTGTCAACCTTAGTTTTCATATAAGATTAAATCCGATAGTGCTATTGTGTTGGGGATGAACTACATCTGGAACGGATTCTACAGCTGACTTAGTCCTAGCTAGACTAGTGCCTTTTATAATTCCGCTTTTGGATATGTGTATCTTCTTAGAGCGAGATGAGAATGCTCTAAAGCACCTCATGGCCAACAAGTAAGCAGACTTCATATTAAGATAATGATACGGAAAACTGAGGAGGCAGGATTTAAAACCAAGGAGGATGGATGGAGGATGAAATGTCAATTGAATCAATCAATAAAAAGTTTTTATAAATTTGTTGTGTCTTTTATATTCTTCATGTAAATACCTAAGCTTACCATTGCGAATGTTGAATACAGTTCAAAATTAAAGATGTTCCCAGAATACTTAAGAATTTTTTCAGATGCAGTTGGTAAATCTTAGCTTATTCCATTAAATAGGTCTGACACTGACTGCCAGAAATTCCGGAACCGGCGTGTATATATGAAGGAGCACGCCAGGTTTGTAAGGACAGATATTTGGCACTCCGTGCTTTCTGCCTATCACGTTACGGACCTAGCGTGACGTTATGGTATATAAAAAATCTTAGCTTTTGGCCAATCGTAGTATTAGTCGTAGTTCGAACATCTACAGAAACATGCATTATACATGTGTCGTAATAACATAAATACGCCTTCCGCCTTTGGTCTTAATTGTGAATGTTAAAGGAATCATTTGACATCATCTTATTTGGTCTACACCGATCCCACGTCTTCCGCGATCCAAATATACCGATTGCCTATACTTGCCTGGACCTGTCGACACACTAATTGTGTTAAAAGTTATCGCCACCATAACTCCAAGAGGCAATCGAACGAAGCAACTAATTCCACGCAATGCTATTTATTACTTCAGACCAATCACTTTTAATTATTTCGAGATCGTGTGAACAACAATCGCACAAAATTCAAACGATAAATTAGTGACGCACATACATACCAGCGTCGATAATATGAATTACAGAGATTTTCAATTGAGTGTGACGGTTATGATGCTTGTGGTAAGTTTAAAGTCAAAAGTTCATGTATTTTTTTTATAAATGAACCTATACTAGCAATCTTAGTCATTCGCAGTCTGAACCACCGGATGATAAACGTCATCCGTCTCCTATGAATACTTTAAGCACCAGAGAATTCGTCAGAAATAGACCTCGTATTTAATCCACAATTCGATAGAACTGAGGAATTCCTTAGACCAGAGTGCAGGGGAATATTTCAAACATTAAGGGATTTCAAAACACATCCCACGAATACGACCGCACCAAATTGGACCACTGTAATCAGACTACAAAAAGGGATGACCAATGGTGATGTTTTATCATCCCCAAAAATAGGTTTTTTAAATCATATCTTACAGATGAAACTAATTTAGCCGTTCCCGTTTTAGACCACAGGAGCAACACATTCCTCCCTTCGATTGACGACGAAAGAAGAGATTTTAAACAGTAAATTAGCAGAGAACTTCGCGAAACTTTTAGAGTATATTGTACAGATAAACGAGGAAAGAATGGCGGCTTTGAAACAGCTTTTCGAACTGAATAATATTCAGACACCAGACTACATATTGAGGACGATACACAATTATAAACGGCCATCACTAGCGCTGCTTATTCTGGATGTAAATGATTATTATTATCTATTTCATGGCATCGTTGGTGTTGCCATGATTTTTAAGTTTTGCTGCCAGTTATTCGAGGGTATCGAGCACATATCTAAGCAAGATACTCCAGTAATAATTAATGAAATGAGCGAGTTAGTGAACAAGTTTTAGTTTTCATTGGGACCCTAGTTTTCATCACAGGCGTTTAAAAAGCAGATAGTGAAACTGGCAATTGTTGCTTTATTATTAGTTACTCGTAAGTTGTAGCACTGAATATAAGAATATGTCGAAACACAATAATCGATAAATATTTTGTTTTGCACAGGACCAACGTCCGGATATAATAGAACAATCAACCGCAACACGCTCTGGCACCAAAATATTATTCAATGACTGGTCTGATAAATCCAGTGAATTGTCAAGAGAAAGAGTAGACATTTTCAATGAACGAAGCCTGAGGCTGCGTAACAGCAAAGCACAAGCGTCGTCCGAATCAGAACTTGTGACGGTTTCGACAGAACACAGGGGGCCGGTTAGCTTAGCAGATGACCACATTTTGACGGATTCCGATTCTTTTGAAAAGAAAAATTCTTTTCCGATAACAAAGACCGACCGTCCAACGGAGAGATGTTTTTCATTAAGTTATCATTATAAAAAATGCGTGCAGGCGTGCAAGGCGCGTTACAGAAGGATGTGTCGCTATAGCGGTTATAACCGCTGTAGCTACTCTCTGTACAAACGGTTGCGACGCAAGTGTAGATATAGATGCAAAAGATGTTAACATATTGCGAAAAAAAAATCTTACTAAAAGGTCGTTTCAAATATTCAAATATATCGAAATAACTTGTTGCAGGTTGTAGCTGTTATATCACGTCGTTTTGTCATATTGATTTAGTTCTTTACATTGTTATATAAATACCAACTTATTCTCTACTTTGAAAATATAGTCATATGAAACCGTATTTTACTTCCCCTTTACATAATACTAATTCACAGTAAGATCTTTTAAGGCAATAAAAACCTGTGACAATACTTGTTCTTGTACTCAAAGTGGCAACATTGAAATGCAAAAAATGGTTGTACTCAATCTTTGCGGTTCTCCCCCGCAAGAGCGCCACGCACTCTTATTATTCTAGGACGGCTTTAGGTGTCCATAAATGAAAGCGCCAGACCGGGTGCTAACTGTTCGTTTGCGTTTCATATGAAAAAAATAATGATATCTCTCTTTAATAATAAATCTGTCCGATACTCATCTGAACAAATAAATAGGGAGAAACAGTAGTTTGGAGGTCTTGGAGGTCGGCTTGAACGAATCCAATATTAACGAATATATGATACGTGTTCTTGTTCCGTGCAGGGATGAATAAAACACCGTTACCTTACTACCTTTACTACCTTTACCTTAATTATTTTACTATTGAGGAAAACCGACGAACTGTATTTAAAGTTGCCTTGCAGAAATACAGCGAGACGATTACCAAACCTATTACAAAGATATGTGTCTTACAAAAGTCTAGTTTCAGCTCCGCGCCATTGCTGCCAGCCTATTGGCTGGTGTCAGTGTTGCCATCGATATTAGGGGCGTTCGTACCTGCAACAGTAGGTACTTATTGTGACTGTTATTCGCTTATTCGATTATTTCAAATTTTGTGAAATCGTTTTAAGAAAGGAAATATCTTAATTAAAATGTCTGTCATGAAATCAAATCCATGAAATCAACTTCTTATTAGTTACATTACGATTAACTTGAATCATAATGAATTCTTTTTGGTGATCGAAATGGCTTAGTCTTGTGGTTATATGTTACCATGAACATTCTTTATTTAAACTATTGTTTTTTATTGTTTATATATTATGCGGTTCGTATAGCCTTTGGTTTTTTTACAAGGACTTTTTTGACAGAAATGGAATGTGGTTAAAGGTTAATTTCGCTATCTTTAACATTTATGTTAATCAAACAAATCAAATCAAAAAACGTTAAAATGTTAATTGTTTAGACCAAAATAGTATGTAGGTAGATAATTAAAATGTTATTATTTTACTTGAATACTATTTTATTTTCTTAATCTTATGTTAAAATTCGAATTCAACTGAAGACTATGTGACTATGCGATAGTTAACATTATTATAAAGTGTTACAGTTGTTCTTACAGGACATGAATTTGGTCTATGCGTGGAATTGGAAATCTGAATTGAATAAAATTATAGATAATAAAGGTAACAGTAACGTTACAATGAAGCCCAAGCACTTGATTGTATATATCGTGGACGTGAGTAATTATAATTGAAATATGCTTTTAGTAAAGATGCATGCAAACAACTGGTCTCGTGGCGGAGTGGTTCCCGGAGGTAGTGGTTTCGATTCCCATTTAAACAAACATTTTTGTGATCGCATATGTTTATCTTGTGCCTGGGCGTAATAAAAATATTTATAGTTAAGTATTATATCTTAGAGGTATATACATATGTATGTATGTATCAGCTGTAAGGTTACCATAACACTCATTTAATTGCTAATTCGAAGTCAGTGTGTGGGATTGTCTCAATTATTATTACTTACTATTGTTATAGTTTTATTTCTGCCTTTTATATTATTCCTTTATTTACAGAAAGCCTTGCTGAGGTCTAATGAATCTAATGATTTTACATCCAAAAACAACAAAAACCATTTATTGGAACCATACAGGTCGTCGACCGGAGACGATGGAAAGACAACGAAAAGCAGTATAGAAGCAGAGGGAGAAGAAGCGCTAAGGAATCTAAAATTGACAGACAAACAGAAGCGGTTGTTGAGAAACAGATGGATAAGTTCTTGCGGTAAAAGAGGCGTTAAATCTTGCAAGAAGGCTTGTAAACGTGCTTATAAAACAGTTTGCAAAATGTACAAATGCCTCAGAAGGCAGAAACACATGTTCAAAAGGGAATGTACACGGAATTGTAAAATAAGGTTCCCATACTGACAGATTGGATCTCGACGACCTTGGGCGGGTTAATTGTTGTGTTCTCTTCTCCCGAGCTTGTTTACATGGGAGGCGCTACTCTAGACCCAGTTGTGAATAAATGTCAAGAATCGTGTATACAGCTGTTCCTAAATTGTTTCAGTCTGAAAGAAATAAATGCCAGCCCACATGTATAGCAGTGGCAACCATCTCAGGACGGTCAGGGCGCATATTCATACTAACTTCCCATATAACAAACAATGAATAAATACTAATAGTTTGGCTAATATTACTGTCTCTACAATCCTGTTACCAAGGAGTACTAGTTAACGAATATTAACGCACCTAATTATAATTTGACAATTACTGCTATACTATTTATTTATTACATGATTTATAGCTTCTGGCTGATTAATTCATATTACCCAACTTCTTAATAAGAAATGAATGTCAAATTAGAAAAAAAACTAAGGTTTTTGGCGGCAAATTGGCAGATCGGGGAATATGTCAAATGTCGAAATCAAATACTACAATTAACATTGTTATTTATCTTTATTATAATACATCATAAAATACATTTTGTATAACTGTGCTAATTAATTGTTAATTACCGTTCGTAATACAAGTACAATACACAATTATTTAATGCGTATTTTTTTAAATTTTACAATATTATAACTCCTTACAAGACTGTTATTTTAACATATACGATAAAGTTACACTGACCGAAAAATACCGTTTAATTATTGTTATAATGTGAAAGCAATTGTCTTCTATTTAAAATATGTGATATTTAATCTGTGGCCATATACGGATACAACACTAATGAAGTGTTGTAGGAAGACTGCGGTACATTGGCCATCGATATCGAGTGACATACAAGCTCTTAGGCTTTTCTCTCTGATGTCAGTATGTCAAATATCGAGCGAGCTTTGCATCGAAATTTACACCCACGATGAAATAACTACTAGCTTTGTATGACCATACAGTATCACTAATACTTGAAACATTTACATTTCGTTTTAAAACTATCGCTATCCCACCCATATAACAATTTTATTGAACCATAATTAATTAATTATACATTATTGCAACAAATCACTTTTTAAAATTAACATCTAAACATTATTTATATAAGATAAAATAGAAAATAATATTAAAGTCAAAAGCACTTTAATTGATTAAATAAGTCAACCGTAAATAGCAGTAAAATTTCAATTATCATAATCTCAATTGCTATAATTTAATATCAATAAAAGAACATTTGTTTTATAACATCCCTTGTACAATGGACTAATTACTTTAAAAAGATATAACTAGCAAGCATGTAATATGGAAGACCATTCGTGATGTCTCGATAATTAAAAATTAAAGAGAAGCGTGGAAGAGAACTTCAAATAAATATTCTACACACTACGCTATGATATTGGATCGCTAATTGTTTTCCGCGTCTAATTGAACGTAAGCCTAAATTAATATTAATTATATTACATGGTAATACTCTTGGGACGGAATGTTGCAATCGTAAGTACAAATTGTAGAAACCGCTAAATAATATTCGCATACTTTATTTCCTTAATCGAATTGTGACAATCGCATACTATACCTAAAAGCACATTTATTCACAACCCGACAACGTTCTATAACAATTTGTGTACTGAAGATTATTTCTACGGAAACACGTATCGATAAGATTACATAAGGCACATTTTCGTTACACTTTTAAGTTAAATACGATCGTTCTGGCACACGCTGCGTTCCTACGGCTAGTTTAATTGCAAATTGGTACGAATACGAATTAACGCCGATTATATTCAATAGCTCAACACTTAAAATTAGGCGATTTGGATCGTCGCGTCTACAGCAGTCGACCGCCGCTGGGACTTCTCGAGCCGGTCTTGATGGACGTGACGGATATATTGCCGGCACTGCCGCTGGACGACAGCGGCGGCGTGCGCGGTAGCGAGAAGTGTTTGTCCGATAGATTCTCTTGGCTCAGCGATTTCTGCGTCGCGAACACCGGGATCTTGGACGATACGAGCAGCGGCCTCTTGTCCGTCGATTTGACGGGGATGTTGCTCGGCTTGGCGGAGATGATCGGCTTCGACGCCTGCTCGCTTGCTCGCAGCTGCAGCTGATCGAGTTGCGACAGTCGCCGGTTCTCGATATCCGTGCTGGTCACGATGGTCCCTTTCGGCGACTCGTACGTCGCGGTCCGGAACTTGATGTGGCTGTTTCGCGGCAGATCGAAGTCGGAGTGCCGCTTCTTTGGTTCGCTCGTTTGATTCGCTTTCGTTCGCTTGATCGCGTCCGCCTGTTGTCTGGCGGAGTGGTAGCGCTCGTTCGATATGAAATCGTTCAGTACTTCTACGTCCAGCTCGTAGGTTAGAAGGGGCTCCGCGTACGATGGCGCTCTTTGTCGACTTGAAATTTTGTCCTTCACTTCTGTTCTCTGCTTCACGACTTGCTCGCTGCGCGGCGTCACTTGTATTTCTGTTATATGATCCGATTCTCTATCTTTAGATGCGATCTGACAGTATTTCTGAGAATCGGGTATCGCCGTTGGATTGATCGAGTACCTCGTTTTAGTCAGTTCGACTGAATCTTTATGAGCCGTTTTTGTGTCTTCCAAGTCGTGTATAATTCTTATGCCCATTCGCGATAGCTCTTCGGGAGACTTTTGTGCCATAAAACTGGGATCATTCTGAAGCTTTTCCATCAAAGCTTTAGCCTGATCTTCATCCATATCGCTCGTGTTCAAAATTATAGTCTCGGTTCTGGTATACGATGGTTCATCGGACACGAAATGCATGTTTGGGTTCTGTCGCTTTATTTCGTCTAATATTTTCCTATCCATTCCCTTAACGTTCCCTTCTTCTAGGGCCAATTCGTTTATGTCACCGGGATTTTTCATTATACCGAATGAAATCTGCTCCACTTGTAATGGTGCTTCAGTTTTCGCTGTAACGTATTTAGTGGACACTTGTTCAACGTTTTGCGTGATCACTTTATTACCAAATCCGTCTTCTGCCACGTTCACTGTGACGGTCTTCTGTTGCGGCTCTTGCGTCATCGTCAGTGACATGCTCGCTGGCTCCATATACAGAGTTCTCGTATCTCTATCTTCTGCTCTCCTTTTGGTGCCTTCGATCACGTCCGGGACTAATCTCAATGGCGGTTCGCCGATTTCAATAGACTTTGTATAAGATTTTCTGTTATCATCTGAAGTGATAGCTTTCTCGTTCGTCGATATTGTAACAATATTGTTGCTTTGAATATTTTTCGTTTCTGACCAATCACTGGATGTAGCCTGAGGCTTATTGAACTTTAAACTGTTGTTATTTGATCCCACTCGAATGTTGCTGACGTATTCGTCGTAGTCCCTCCGTTTGGGATCGGATGTTTTAAGATCAAAGTTCACAATGTCCGGTTGATGCATGGTGGATTTGAATGAGTCTGTCAATGGTGTGGACATGTCTTTACTCGTGGAGGCTTCATACTTTTGAGTGTTTTGGTCTATGTGAACATTAAATATAGGATTTTTGGCCAAGAGCTTCTTCATCATCTCCGATTTAGGTCGTTCTAAGCTATTGACGTATGTATTACGAGATACTTTCATGTCGTCTGGAATATTGGTATCGTAGGTCATACTTATTTTTTCTTCATATTTAACGGGAGATGATTTCTTATCTGTACTGGTGTTTGGGCTGTGAATCTCCTGAGTGCTATCTAAAGAACTCATGTTACTTCCGTCGGAAGTTGATTTGGCAAATTCAGACACCAGTTTGAAGTGAACTTTCATGTTCTCGTCCATGATCCGTCTGGCCAAGTGATCGGAAGTTTCGTGAGATTCGTCTGCGAATGCTTCTACATCCGTATGTTGTTTCTTTGGAGTTCTGTCTTGTGTCTCATGTTTTTCGGAATCAACCGAACTGGAGGATCCCTTGACAATAGCGTCTTCTAAATTGCCAAATTCCGATCCTTTCTTTAGTCTATTTCTTTGGAACGTATTTAAGCCTTCGATTGCTGATGTCTTTGCAATATTCAAACTCAATCGCGGTTCTTTTTGTTTCATTACAGCTCCTTTTTCAGGGTCAATCACATCTGGTGTACTATCTACGGACCCAGAATCAAAGAAAGTCGTTTCCACGACCGACATCGCTTTCCTCTTTTTTGGCGATAGTGCACTTTCTTGGATTTCACCATCATCGGCGGATATGTCCAAGCTCTGGGCTCGTTCTAACGTTCCTGTTGAGGGTTTACTAGTTTTAGCTCTCAATTCAAATCTTGATAAATCACCCAGTGACGCAGCTTTCCTCTCGTTTTCATCCAAAATTGAGGCATCATCAGAAGCAGATTGTACCGTATCGTTAAGAGGCGAGCTATGAATAGTTATATCACTGTTATTCAACTCAATTGTAGTTAAACCCTTTTCACTCTTATCGCTATTATTTAGAGAAACGACTGAATGCACGTCTTGGTTTGATGATAAGTTGGATTTCGAATCCTCGAAGAAATTGTTAAGAGAATCGCTTTCTCTCTTGAAAGGTTTAGAGACAATATCGTCGATGTCGTCTTGGCTAAAATTGATGGATTCCTCCAATCGAGAGCCCGGCTTCGTTTTTATAGCCTTCGGTGTGGATGTATTGTACGAGGTTACCGATTGATTGGGCGTAAAGGACACATCATGCAGGATACTAGAATGATGTTTTTCATTTTTCAGGAAGTCGTTAACGTTTTTAAGTTGTTCTAAAATGCTATCGTCTGTTTTGTTCTTCTCCGAATCTGGAGGCGACGGTGCTTTTCCTTTGGACTTTTTCACCGGTTTCGGTGCTTCTTCTTTTTTATGTTCAACTTTGTCTTTACTTTCCGTTTGTATTTCCAGCTTCTCTTGAATAAGTTCCGTAGAACTCTTTCTGTTGCTCCTAGCAGCTCTGGCCGCATCAAACATGTGTTGAGGTAGCTCTTGAGGTATGCCATTCTCATCCCGTTTGATTCCACTGGAATTCAAATCGGTCCTGGAGAAACTGGTCTGTGATGTTTCTGAGGTTTTCGATGAGTCCAGACTTATGTTCGTATCAGATTCGTTGGACTTAACTCGTGCATTGGGAATCGGCGGTGCCATCTTCTCTCTTCTTTTAGCAACTACGGGTTTCTTCTGCTCCGTCTCATTCTCGTGTTTTACGTGCGCGGTTGGCGCTGGGCGTTGCGGTTCAGGTTTGTCCGGCTCATCGACGGATTTTTTTTCGAGCACAACCGCACCATTCTCGACGCTTTTCTGTTTTAGAACCCCGTCGTCCGGTATATTCGGCGGCAGAACTCTGATGCCGAACTTCATACCTCTTTTGGGATCGTATTCTCTCTTTTGTACTTCTGACTGTTCGATATGTGCCACGCCGTTCTCTGGTTGTATTATCTGTATGTCACTGCCCGTGGAGTGTCTGTTCTTGCTTCTCTCGGGTTTGTTTAACGCTGATGGTACGTCGGAATGCCTCGATTTGTTCGCTAGTTTTATATTCTTCTCGTTCTCTCGCTCTAGCGTTGTGATCGCGCCGTCTTTCTTCTCTTTCTTGTTTCTTTCCAGTGTCGTTGTCGTGATGATCTTCTCTGTGATGATTTTCTTGATGCCTCCCTTGCCTTGTTTGGTATCTAATGTGGAGTTGTTCGAGTGTGATGCGTTCGGAGATCTCGGTGGATGGAGGTGCTTTGCTTCTTTCTCCAGCTGTAATAATACAAAAAATATATTAGTCAAAAATACTTTGAACATGGCCTGTTTATCAATGTAATTTATAGTGAATACGCTTTTAATTAAACTTGTTATATTGGTAACGCGTACTGCACCTATTAAATGAGGGAACGTAATTCACGACGCGAGCCAACGTCAGTCATTACGATGGTCATGGCTGCCTTCAGTTTTTATGGACAATAATGTTAATGGGCTTCAAGAATCATATTTATCTGCGCTGATGTATGTGAGATTTTGATGCGGTTTTTTTAATAGACAGAGTGATGGAAGAGGAAGGTTTATATGTAAAATAATCATGGTATAAGGAAAGGGGAATTGTTTTACTCCAAATTTAACGCGTGCGGGCCACG
>DWGJ01004574.1:0-11454 GCA_018246895.1 Aspitha aspitha aspitha | reverse complement strand
TTTGACATTCGATACGCCAATGAGATAGCAACTTACACTCACTTCTCGACGCGTTTTGCGAGTGAAATATTGAAAACCCGGAATCAACACACTGAACCGATCTTAATGACATTTGGTATAGAGATAGACTAGATTTTGGGAAAAGACATAAGGGAAAAGGGAAAGGAAAAGGGGGTTGAAACGGCTGAAGTGAGGGTTGAAAGTTTGTATGGAACTTCGTAATGGTCGAAGATAAAACCAGGAAACTTTGTATTTAGGCGGTTCATAAAAATTAAACAAAACAAAATCTTACCGTTTTTGAAATTTCGACTTACACGACTTACATTTCATACGTTAGTATGAAAGACCAGATACTAGTATGAAAGAATGTCTTTTTTCCAACATAATATTTTGAGTACCTCATTGAGATTAGATACATATATCAAAGGTTACTGCTAAATATGTATATTATGTCACATATAATACTCGTATGTGGCTATATACATATAATATGTATTATTGATATTAAACTAAACCTGACTAGTAAACCTTAATGCCCAGTAAACCTATCAGTGAAAACTGTCAAATATTTTTGTGCTAGTCGTTTTAAGACTTTTTCACTTTAACTTTGATTATACCCCATTTTCATACTACGAATTTTGCTAGTAAAGGATATTATAATTGTCATCCGGATAGGGTTTCGTCGGCGCGCAACTGACAGTAAAGGTCAAACCGTAATATTATGATAATTCCGTTTCAAATTTGATGTCGCGCTTTTAACGCGGTGGTCGCTATAGAACTGGTTGAATATTCGATTATTAAAATCACATCATGTCGAGAAACGTAACGCAGGTAATAAGAAAATCACCGCTATCAATAATAACATGACGCGACAAATTGTGTCGACGCTTTCAACGACATCTATTCAGAGCGTACAGAGTGAAGCTTGGAAGTCACAACTCACAATACGTCACCGGCCGGCATTGCCTTTAAACGAGCGCTCTCCGCCATTTATTTCACACGTTTAAATGGGAATTAATCTGGCATTGTGCGGCCAGAGCGCGTCCAACGATAATATTACGCTTCGTATTGACAATATGCGAGCACAGGTCTTTGATTCATTAGCCGGGAGGCGAACGACCGCCAGATAAAGGATCTGCATCCCTCCATTCGTTCCGTGGATGCACCTCCGTTGACCCGCGCGCTAACGAGTCAACTGTGGATAATGATCGTATTGAAAATGACTGTCCGAGTGACGAGTGAGTAACGCGTACAAAGGCACAATTAAACTGTCTATTGCCGTCCTACCATCTGACGCGATGACCGCTGTTGCGCGAAAATCGCTAACCCATATAAACATTTTAAAATAAACAGGAATCACTCGACCCCGATAGAAATGTGGAATCGAATAAATCATCTTCCATTTGTCTTCCTTAACAGGTAGATTTTTAAAATGAGGAAATTGTTATTCATGCAGATCTAGCTTTACACGAGCTCAAATTGAATCCTAAACACGAGTCTCATAAATAAACGAAACGGGTGCCTCTCGTCTACATATTGTTCTAAAACAACAACAGGGAAATAGCACTTGTGATACCTTCTTCGTATTATAATTTTTATATTGTTCTAGATTTGTCATGCCCGACGACCGTGGTAGGTATACGTGTTTGTACTGATTCTAAATATATTTACTCCTTACTAAAACCGATCTCTGGATGTTGCTCGATCCTTCTAACCTTCATATTCAGGTAGCTCACTGAAACGCCGGTGACGCATTGATGTTTTATGTAAGCAATTTATTACCGACTCACAAGACATTAGCATGTTACCAATAAGTCCGTCATTCAGAAATTTTCCACTATTTGTATTCCGTCTGGAGAATTCGCCCCTTCGAATCCCGTAGTTCCGATGCAGGTTATTTTAAAATGTAAAGACGGCGCATTGCATAATCACCAACGTGATTCGCTATCAGTATTCGGTGGATACTAAATATTTATTTCCCTCGGCTTTTTACGATACTTTTAAGCGGTAAGTCGTAAAAATGTTCTAGATATCGATTTTATACACCATCACTGATAATATTGGTTTGTTAATACACAACTTTTTTACGCATCTCGAACTCGAAGGAAGCTTCGCTATATTGAAAGCGTCAGTAGAGATTCATTACAATAACCTATTTTTTTTTCCATTATTCAAAGAGTCGAATAATTTATTTAAAATTTATATGAACAGTTACGCGCTTCAAACTTAAGAAACTACATCGCACAAAGCGTCTGACATTGATGTTATGACTTTGTGAGTTAAGATATTAATCATTATTGTTTGTTGACATTCCGCTGATATAGTCAGTATACCTTTAATTAATATTCTATTGGTAGCAGTAAACATTACGAAGGACCTTATTAGTAAGAAGGCTCCCGATCCCAGTTGTCAGTTTTTTCTCGCGCCGCGCCGCTCCGCTCTTCGATTTTAATACAAAGACAGATCGGGCATTAATTAAGTTGGCTTGATGAGTTCGCGGCGTCTCGCTCGCCCGCCGCCCGCTGCCCGCCGCAGCCATCATTACGTTACATATAGAGGCGAGAAGCTTTTTTTTTTAATTCGTTATTATTCTGTGGCGTAAAGAAATGTTAATTCGAGGCGGCGTGAAATTAACAGCCGCCGCGTTGCCCTTTGTAGGTCCGCGCCGGACTTAAACACACAACGGGTGACGGGCTACACGCTTCTACCGTACACCCGTCTTGCTCTCTTATTTGCACTCCATTACTCTTTTTATGAACTTTCATTAAAACCTTGTGTTCCACAGTTGTTAAACATCGATTTACAATTGCGTTTTAATGATACGCATAATGTAATAATAGTGTTTGATTGCTGTCTAGATGCATACGCTGTTCCTGTCTTTGACAAATCAACTGGGTAATATAGAAATGGAGGAGCGTAAAATGACATTTCGATGTGACTATGATAAATAAACATACAGTAGACATGTACGGATATCACTGTGAAGTTGGATAGACTGATAGCGTTTCGATCTCGGTAGCGTAATTACCTACTAATTATGTATGTATGTAGACATCGACATCTTTGTTCTAGTTTCAAATTGAAACTTACAAAATCCATTAATCTTTAGTTTTCACCAAAGCACTTTCTATGACATATTGTAACATTTTTTCTAACATATACTCATTTAAAATTATTGTAGGTTTTGATTGAGTTTTACCAAATACAATCCATATTAGCTTTTCGAAATTTTTGAAGAGTTAAATTTCCCATAAAATTTCATGAAAACTGAGGCTCGTATGTTGTGTAATTATACAGACAATTTTAAGGATGATCCCAAAAGAAAACCGGAGTTAAAAAGGTTTACGAGAATTTGAAATTTTTTTTTCTTGTTGTCATCAGTGGTATCGTGTGGAAGAGAGCCGCCTGAGCCAGGAACTAAGACAGAAGTTTGTGCAGCTCGAGCCAGATGAAGAGACCAAAGAGTTTCTGTCGTGCTCCATCGATAAGTCCTCGTGGGTGTGGACACAGATCTGGTACTTGCTAGCCAAGGCAGTGCTAAAACACTTCTGGTCCATCACAGACATCAATGGGTGAGTACCTAATTGCATTAATTTCATTTAGAACAAACATCTACCACGCGCCCATACGAGTTTGATTACTCCCAAAATACTAAACTTACAAGTAAATTCTTACCGTTCTTCAGATTGTTGCAATCAGGAACCTGTACGTTTCTTTATGAATATATTTATTACCATTTCATAGCCAATAATATCCACAGGCAGCGGAAGGTGCATCTTGGTTTTATCATGTTATTGAGATACATACCTACATATAAAAGTTGCACTGTTTCCATAAAAGTCATATTGAAAAATGCAATAACAGAGCAAACATTTATGTTCATTGTTATTTGTATACAAATAACTGAAGGCAGCTACGGTTGACTACATTGGACGATCTTAAACGCTACCCAGACAAATAAACATTACTATGAATACGCTCAAATTGGAAGTGTCTGCTGCACCGACACGGTTATATCTGCCGGTCATTAAAACTTTCGCTCAAATAACCAAGCGAGCCCTTGATTTAAAACTAATGAATCATTTCTCTCACAAACGATGAATTGTCGTTTGAATCACGACAATGGGCCGTTATTAAGTGCGTCCAGATTCGTCCAATTACGCCAATTACAATCTCCCGGTAGCTGTACATGTGAGCATATTATTTCCTCGTCCATTGTGTCGTATCTGCACAAATTAACTAATTCGAGTCGCCTCAAGTTATGTGCCTGTCGATAAAACGCCGTGGCGTTTATCGATAAAATCGCCACTCTCTGCCAATGGAAAATGTTTCGTGTCAGTCGACAGTATCGCTTGCGTAGGATCTCTCCGCCGTTGTATTTGCTATAATCAGTTCCAATGAAAACCTTTATATTGCAATTATGGTTTTATTGGTATTTCATTACATCATAATTTGACGTGTTCAAACAATGCTTAAGTACATTTTAAAGTTTATTCTGTATAATTCTTCCTAAACTAATATTTTACGTAGGTATATGATATTCATACCTCTTACTCTGCTATCCGACATGTAATTGAACTATTACCCTCGAGAGCTATTTTCTTTAGTTTTCCAAACTTTATTTGCTATGTACCATGTGGTGTAACAAATAAAGATTGATTCGACATCGGTGTAATTTTAATTACCCTATAACATACGCTAGATATATGGTAACTAGACACGATACATTTATTTACGCATTGAAGATTATTACGCATTTAGTATTCATCGATGTCGATGATCTGCACGAGGCGGCACTGGCCGCGTCCGGCGCTCTGTGAACGGCTCTGAAAGCGATCGCGGCGGGTGTCTATGGCGGGCCACTAATAAATAATTTAAATAAATTGACGGACGAGATTTACTCATTGGCTGTTTCCGTCGCTCAATTACGCGTTATTTATCACTTGCTAGCCGCCGACCAAAGTCCCGGGCCGCGCGAGCTGCGGCTCACACACTCGTAGTAACGAACGCTAACGTCATTCCTGATCACAACACTCGCGTCGCACCACTTTGTCTTGTGCGCACAACCCCTACACACATACCGATCACATACCACTAGATATACTAGACCCCTAACACATTCGCAGGGCAATTATCTAAGTGTTCTGTGTTTTGAACGCCGTTAAGAATCGAATCCAATAAATTAAATTAAATAATCGTTGACTTTATACGCTTTTCAATCGATAAGATCTCAGAGACAACGCTACATCGTATGTCTATCAAAGGAAGAAATCAAATGCCATTTTACCACAAAACCAAAATCAAAATACATTTTCGTCCGAAGAGTCCAGCAAAAATGGATTACGAAATCAGTAATTTCATAATTTAATTCAAAAACAACAGTAAACACCAATAAAACTATGAAATTTGTGCATCCGAAACTAATAGATACGTAAGTTGAATCAATTCCACAGGAAATGTTAATAGCGTTTCTAGCCCGCCCTTAAGCAAAATATCCGGGATATTAATCATAGCGCCCATAGTTAGGATAAATGACTCAATACGCGCTCGGTTCGAATTATTGACTTTTCCGGTATTCAAACTAATCTATTGTCAATGAATTGTAATTGAAATCGCGGCGTTTGTTTCCAACTCGTAACGTCGGTGCTGTGAAAGTGATAATAACATCATCAATATTCATTTCCATTTCGATAGAGTACGTACGTATCAACTGTATCGTAATTTCGTAACGAGGTTTCGTCTCATTAACATAGATCATAAGGCAATTTTAATCGACTTCGAACATCAGTGTGTATTTAGTTAGTTAAGGGTATAATTAACAATTGCAAAATACTTAGGCAGGTACTTCTTTGTTCATTGTAACACCTCGGATGACATTGAATGACGGACGAAGTCAACCTTTTGAATGTCACCAATCCCTTAACGAACCTGAACAGTTAGTCGATCGTTTTTAAATCTATAAGAAATAATACCAATCGATGCGCCATTTCCCTTTTACACAGTCGAGACTCTAATTATTTTAAATTAAACAACGCGTTTCGATCAGCGCACCCGCCGACGAGCTCATTGACACCGGCCAATCAACAACCAAAATCAATTGGCGAACATCATACTCGCACAACTCGATCACAATTCACATCGAGACATCGTAAACATTCACAATCTGAAAAGATAAAAAACCCTTGTAGTCGTGACTTTTTTATCAACAAAATATAAAAACGTAAGCAACTGCGTTCAAATTAAAAATTTGAGCGAGGATTTGAAGTATTTGAACCCAGATCACCGAAATCACGGATACCGCAATTCAAACATCGACTATCACAGCTGCTAACCTAACCGTTTAAAGACTATTATGTCGTATTAATTTTATCATCTCGTGGTATTTAGTTGTGAAAAAAGACATCTACCTCGATATATGTATAATGCCAGTCGACGTGTATAATACGGTTTGACCAGATGTACGTATATGTATCAACAACTGCGGGTCGTCGACAGTAGCAGTTGTGGCCACCTCGCTTTATGACCACTCAATCAAGGCGCTACAAATTACTGCGTGTAGCATCGGCTAATTCTCGTCAACAATAGTGCGATAATCTATATATAGGTATGCACACAGTACATATAAGCTCAGTGTAAGAAAATTAATTATAATACACAATTACAATGTTCTGCACACGGCTGTTTGATATCCAATTAGGCAATTAAATGCCTGCATTAGTTTAGTACTATTGTGAAAGCCATATTGATTACACTATTGACTCCGTCAAAGGATGTGGATGTCACATGCTATGACACGTCTGACGTATGACACTGTGGCATTCCGTCATAGACCATAAACGTAGCAACACATCTGTCACCGAACACAAGTGTAATTCGAACGCTGTATCCATTTGAATATAGATGTTTATACGTCAGTAAGTTGGAATGACATTTTTCTATGAGCGTAAAAGAAAACCGTAGTGAGTAGGTGATATACTACCTACGATCGCGTTTATTACACGATTAAAATCTCTAAATCCTCCTCATAATACACCCATACGTAATTGAAGATATTTTAAAAAATACACATTTACCCTCACAAACCGGCATAAGTGCGTCTCGAGTTGTTCTTGACCGATTTTAAGATGACATCAATCATGCACTCCAAGTTCTTTATAATGTATACGGTATAAAACAAAGAGATAAGAGCGTCACATAATGAATGCAAATTCGCGCATAAAGGTCTTATATTAAGCCTCAACTTGATTGCCATTGGACACTTTAATTACTTCGACCTCGAATTGCGCGGGTCAATCATGCAGAAATGCGTATAATTACCCTTTTAGGCGCTGGTCTCACCGTACGATGGTGGCGAATAAAGCAAAGCGATGCTATCTACGCTCGCAACTACTATACATAGATAAAATTATTTATAATTCAATTCAAAAAACACTGGTTTGAGTTTATTAATTCCAGAAAGCTTCTTAATTGAAACAACATAATACATTTTTTTGTATTTCTACGTTGTTCTTATTCTAACGCTTTATTTTATTTATCAATTTACAAAAATCGTTTATTGTTTTATGCAAAGTCAAAGACAAAAACGTTTATTTGCTCAAATTTAAGGAACAGTAGACAGTTTTATTTACGATAATTAACATAAATAGATAGATAGGTACATGCTAGGAGCGATGTCCAACGCCAACATCGCGAGCATCGCTTGTACATATTTAGAGTTACCGTTCTTACATGCTCGTAAATCACTTACGATGTTGGTACTACTTTATCTCTCTATTTCGCTATCTGTCAATCGTGGACCGTAAGACGTGTACCTTAGCGCGCGTAAAGGTATTTTCTTACAAAACGACATATTGCTCATTTTGTACAGTTTAATAAGATACACCATTTAAACTACATTCGTATTCCCTCCAATAAGTTTGTTTATTTTTGTTGCGAATCGCATGAATTATTCACTTTCAATGAATGCTTTTTGAGATGTTATCGTGAGATGCATCTTGAATATCAAGAAACATGTGATGACGTAGGTACTAAAAGGAGTAATTAACTGTTTATTTACACATTTGTATGGCGCGCTATTGACATATCCATGTCACCGCTTCATTAATTGTCTCATATTAAAAGATGACCAAGTATTTCTTCTTCGACACTAATGAAACTCGAACTTTTCATTTGTTCATCGGTGAATCTTTAATAGGTATTATCTTGACTCTTTTTTATGAAAGTTTTCAAGAATGTCACGGGAATGTCAGCTAGAATGAAGGTAATGGATATAAGCCTACTCATTAACTCAAGTATGTACATTACATATGTAAATTCAAAATACTCATAGTAGATTGGTCCATTGGTCCAGGTGATAAGAGAAACTGAGCAACCAGAGGTAGTGGGTTCGATTCCCACCTAAGACAAGCATGTGTTATGAGTATCTACATTTGTTTGTTATGTGTTACACATAAATAAATTTTGTTTATCAGCTGTCCATATGTACTAAAACAGAGGCAATCAGTTGCCTAATTAGGAATCAGATAGTAAGTGTGTAAGTTTGTGAAATTGTCAGTAATTTACATATATATTATCGTTTTAGATCAATAGAAAAATATTGCTAGAAATTATCTTCAAAAATATAAAGGAGACGGTAGATAAAACAAGAGGTGGTTTTGGGGTATCGTAAATGATAGATTAGGCACACAGACAGTGTTCAGGTAATAAGGCAACAATGGAATTGAATGCAGATGAGCCGAGCGGCGGAGGCTGCGGCTCGCGAGCGCCCGATCGACATTTGTATGCGATATCTAAGCGCACAATTGGACGCCGGCGCGAAGCTCGGCGCTAATGGCGCACTATCGAGCGATCGCTGCCGCTTGAAGAGTGCGACCGCCGCGGCACGGGGACCACACCGCAACCCGCTCCTCAATAAATAAATAACATTCTTCCCGGTTAAGGACTCCGTAGCTCCGTACGCACACTTGTACACTACAGCATTGTTCTAATGATTTTACCTGAATTTAAAGCATAACAATGCACAGTCTATTTCTTATTGCAACTTACCATAGAGTAATGGCACGATCCGAATCTTTTCCCTGCAGAATATATCGTAAATGTGAGAGAATAACACGAAAATACGCTACGTATTTAATGTTACTTACAGTTGTATATCATAAATAAAAATATGTTCCCAGCAGCTTTTTGACTGTAAATTAGCTACCATAACCCTGAGCTGTCTCCAGTACATGAATCAATCGTAACATTCAAAAATCACGTATAAACTGAGATATCAGAAAGTTACAATGTTGCATGGTTTATGTTGAGAATCAATGAAACTTTAAAATAATTTAATTTTTATTTATTGATCGTGAAATCGCCTTTTACGCATGCATGGGCGTTTTGCCGACTCCGAGCTCTTACCATTCATCAAGTACTTTTTAGGCCTATCCGTGCTGGGTTTCGACTTTGGCGATTCCAAAACTTTATCGACACGTAATTGTGGAGCGCGACCGTAATTATTTGCAACAAAAAGGCGACAGGATCGTAATAAGGACTGAAAAGACGCGCCAAGCGCGTCGCCGCCGTAAAAAGTGCAAAGAATACACCTCGATATGATCGCACAAAGACCGCTCCTGAATCCTACCTCAATGCTAATTTCCACTATCGCGCTCGCCCTCATTCATTTTCAATCGAAGCCAGCCTCCTCTTGCTTCTATTTTTTTAAATCACATTAAAGAATCGAATATGGTGGACGTTTTTTTGCGTGGTCGGTGCGTGCGACGCGATTTATTTATTTGCGGGCTTTTTTAAAGCGACATTCCGGCTCGCTGTATACTTGTGTCTACCCGCAATTGGCATTTCGGGCTAAGCGCGAGCTATACAAAGTCCACGGTCTTAACGGTTGTTTTTAACGCGCCGACCCTCTCGCGCAAGAAACGGAGGATACAAATAAATTATTAATCGTTTGTCCTGTCTCTTATAAATTAAAATCTGTCGTTTTTTTGGACGAGCGCGCCCCGGCTTAGTATTTTTTTGATCGTGTCGGGCTAAGCCGGCTGTCCTCGGATTTATTAAAAAGCTCAACCGCGAGATGAGCAATTAAACCTGCGACATAAATTAATACGAGAGCAATCTGCGGTGTGACGAACGACGCTTGATCGACGCTCACTTAACGGCTTACAGGTCGTTTATTGCTAGCTAAATTATCTACATATTCCTACTCATCTATGTTGTAAAAATGTATGATATTTTACAAAAAAACACAAATTGTTACCTGTATAATAAAACGAATGGAAGAAGGGAAATCCATGAAAATTATCTAATTACGTGTGTGCAACGAGAAAAATCGCAGGTTACTTTCGTAACCGTCCGGAAAATTACTGGCATAAATCACCCGCGCGCGGGGTTGGGATGATTTTCCATTCGCTATCTTTTGCGCTGGTATTATTTTGATTTATTTTGGCGCGTAATGAAAGCGTACGTCTCGTGTTGACGTAGAAGAAATCCACTGGTGCTTTCATTATATAAAATGATTCCCTACCATCATTACACTTATTTCCCGGGCTTAGACGGTTTGTATGCCTACTATATCAACATCCGGGCATTTTTATAAAAAGTGCCTGTAATAAAGTTAATAGATACTTTATCTAGATATAGCGAGCTATTACTAAGTTGCGGCCGCGCCCGCGGTGCAGTTTACTACGTTACCGCGCTTGTAAAGGACATATGGTGAGAAAAAAATAGAGTATCGCTTATCTACCTGTTTTTCACCTACTCGTAAGCGCTAACAACTATGTATTACAACTAAGTGGCAGTAGCAAGCGCGTTGGAATCATAAATTTAGCAATAAAGGGCCAGGCATTACCGCAAATAGGTGTTGGGATGTACTCGCGTGTACTTGTAGCACCGTGTCGTTGCGGCTGCGGCTTGCGGCTTGGGCCTTGCGTTATTCGTCTACAACACTGTGCAAAGCAATCGTCGATAATTTTAACAGTTAAAAGGAAGCAATAATATTTAGATATTCTATAATACTGTATGACTCTGTGCAAAACTGTCAGATAAAATATAGGTGGGTATGGTTATATCTTGTCGACCAATGTTACTAAGCAGTAGGTACAAGTTATGTTTCGCCTATAACAATACTAAGCCAAGTGGTTATTGTAATATGACACTGAAAAGCACAAAGAGTAGTTAGTGGTAATGAATTTGTACAATTAGGGATGTGTTATCGAAAACATGCAGTCGTAATTGCGTACAAAGTAGTTAGAAATAAAGAAGTTGGCGTTTCGACCGCACGTGAAGTTTCACAGACGAGCTGCTAGGTGTCGCTCGTTGCCACGGCAAGGCGACATTCCGACACCGCACATTATACAGCGGCGCAATTACACGGACCCCGCGATATCCGCTCTACTACAATACTGTACACATCGCATACAAGTGCCGCGATGTGAACTGGTATCAGACTAGTACTGT
>DWGJ01004573.1:0-11455 GCA_018246895.1 Aspitha aspitha aspitha | reverse complement strand
GAATATATGTACATTCAAAAAATGAAAAAAAAATAAAATCGATTTTTTGAAAATCACAAGTGGATATAACCCCTTAAAACTGAGAATCTTCATTAGTTTGCTTTATATGAAACTACAATATTTACCCTAATGCGAAGAGCCTATCTATCGAATTTCTAGCAGAAAACATTAACAGTAATTGGGATTTGCCTTTGGAATAACTTTCCGTATCAGTTAAGTAATGGAAAGAATAATACTTTCGATTGCTTCAGTAAAATACCCTAAAGCGTGTCACGACTTTTAACAAAATGATTGCGCAAAGTAAGAAAAATAACAACATACATGACTTATTGCCTTCAGCTCAAAATGTAACTTCGCCAAGTTTTTAACATGATATGAATAGATCCAATCTGGATCATCCAATTTTGGAACCATTTCCGAATAGTCAATGAGCTTTTTATCACTCGTCATTGTAGTCTTTATAGAACCCTGATCGGCGCCTTTGAGAGATACCATAATACTATATCCGTCAGAGTCTACAAATAAGAAGTTTGTTGTAATATACTGCTTCAACAAATAGGACACTATTGAATTTGAATCAAGACTCAAGACTTGAGGAAGTTGAAGTTTCTTAAAATGACATTAATAACAATGAATTGTCAAAGTACTACAGAATATTATTGACAGCACAACTGTCAAAGATACACATGCTTCGATTTTCTGAAAAAGAATGAATTAATCTTGCATTCTGTCTTTTCGACCAAAGTTTAATTTTCACTCGATGCCGTGGTTATATTATGTTAAATCATATATACGTCAAAATCCCGTACCATGATATCTGTCCGACTAAGTGTTGTCTTATAAGACAACATTGATTTTGCAATAAAAAATTACATTATCAATTGAGATAAAAAATATCCTATCTTTTAAGTTGGATCAAATAATAGATATGTACAAAATTTCAAAGTACTTTTTAAAATATCATGATTATCACAGTTACGTTAAATTTAAATTCGAAATAAAAAAGTAGTACATATTTTTATTATATTATTGTTGTTGCGTTAGTTCTGTAAATACAATCGATGATATGCTTTATTTCCTCTTAAAGCCTTACGACATATTGGACACTTATGATTTAGTAATTCAGTATTTTGGATACATCTTGTACAAAACACATGGCCGCATATTGTAGACGATATACAATCTGTAGATTCAAAACATATCGGACATTTTATCTTCACAAGACCTGTTTTGTTCAGTTGTTTCTGCAATAAACGTAATAATATATTTGTCTTTATGTATTATTCTTCATAACAATAATTTAGTCCTAATTCTTTTTATTTTTAAAAATTCTGGCAAAGCGACAATAGATACATTTAAATAACCTATTATGCAAGTACTTTTAAAAAGGTTTAATATAAACCTGTTTAAAGAATATTTATAAATAAACGCATAATCTAATGAATATCTGAATAGTCAAGATGTAATTATTTATATCAAGGAGGATTATGTATATCAAGGATTATCAATTCTTTGGTAATGAACAAAAATAGTTCCCCATATATCGCCTAAATAACATTGCCTTTATAAGTTAAATATTAATCAGAGTTTTATTTTTTATAAGTTAATAGGGCCAGGCTCCTGACAAATTACTGCAGCATTTTAGTATGCAGGCAGGCAATATTATTACAATGAATCGTTATGATATTTAGTACATCTTTATGTTCTCTCTCAGAAATCTCTTTTATATAACAGTTTCTATCAATGAAATGTTACATTCGTGTAAATAATCACAACCCTTCGATGCCGATCCATACTTAAATGATCAATAACAAATATACAGTCATTAACTAAAATATAATCACACCTTGATTACTTTACATTTGAGCCTTTCTTTCTTTTTCTTGTTTTTGCTTTGGGGCTTAGACATTTTATTACTTTTCTTCATAGATACTCGTATATATACGCCACGCCGCCGGGACAACCGTGAAAACCGTTTAAAATACTCCAAACACTTAATAAAAAATGTTACACAAAAAATTTTATGCCTGAATACAAATTTTACAAATAATTTTTTTTGATTAACTGTCATTGAGAAATTTTCTTCTTTTTGCGGCAACTCAGAGTTTTATTCTAAAGATAAAATATTATTTTCTACAATTGACTGTCTTAGTTCCGTCTAGTAGTGTCTGAAGAGGCTGTTTTAACTTTTACCCGCGTTATATTAGTTTGACCTGTATGTATGTATGTAGGTACAGATGTACATTACCGACTGCTTTGCATTCAATTTAGGACCACTTATAACGGACAGATTTGGTTTAAACTTTATAGACTGATCGACCGGTGACAATGCGATTAGATAAATTTGTTCCATTTTTTTTCTGATAGAAATGTTTTTTTCTTTACCAAGCTCTCCCATTGTCAGCAACATTAGAAATAGGTTGCACGTACGAACAAACTATTGCAAATGAGCCGCATTTGAGTGTCGGGTAGGTTAATCCACCCAAAACCCTACTGTGCTAAACCACTTTTCACCGTTGCTGCCAAATATCAATGTACCTATATATCAAGTATTAAATATTTAGTTCACACTAGCTAGGTACGCGCCATCTTAGCTCCGAGAAGGCGATCTTTTTTGTTTTTAATGTCGGTTTCATATTAAATTTGAAAACGATGTTTTTCACTATGTAGGTACCTACGTGTTGTTCGAAAGCTATGTTGAATTACAATTCGCGGGATCCAATAGAAAGATGAAAAACGTTTCTTCAAATATTAACACCTTTATTTAAAACATTATTATGTACGTAGGTACATTCCTGTCTTGTTATACCGATATAATAATAATAACTGGGGACAATTCCACACATGACTGTCCGAACCCAAATTAGGCAATTTATTGCCTATATTTATTTATTGCTTATGGTAACCGGATAACTGATAAACATACATAATATATACATACGACGTGGTAGTTATATAGATATTTTTATTACGCCCAGACACAAAATAAACAAATGTGTTCATCTCACAAATGTTTGTCCTGGGTGGGAATCGAACCCACGATCTCCGGTTTTGCAGTCAGGGTCTCTAACCACTCAACCACGAGGCCAGACATATATAACCCAGGCCAGACATAATCGAAATTATTGAGATGACTGATAATTGAATACGACTGCAATTTAATTACTTAAGTAGGTATTTCCAAAGAACATTTTGAGACTATTCAACCATGTCGTTCAAAACTGCAAAAATAGAGTAAGCATTGTACAGCGCCTGAAAAAGATTTAAATTTAGAATTCAGTTTAATAATACTATGATCTCCATATAAAAGGTTCTTTAAATAGAAAAATGTTTCATTGTTACCGATCCATAAAACAGTTCAATAACCTTACCTGGCTGTACGTTTGAATGCACATCGTAGCCATTCCACCAGCGCTTAAGCTCAAAGGTCTTTGGGCCATTCTTATTATGATTAATAAATCTTTTTGCATGTCGATGGGCCACGATGTCCATTCCGACTCGTACGCCGCCAGAGCAATCCCTTCACTCTGTAGAACATATCATTAACAGTAATATAAGGGTTAGCATACACATCATAGTAATCAATGGGATAATTCCAACATACGACTTGCATTAAAGCAATTAAATGCTTGTGTTATGCAACCCGGACAGCTGAAATATTATTATTTACTATGTGATACTTTTATCAAACCCAGACACAAATAAACAAATGTGTTCAGTACATAAATATTTCTGGGAATTGAATCCACGACCAGCCTCATAGCAATAAAGGCCGTAAATTGCTGCGTTAATCTCTAAAATTATTTATTTCAGATAGGTAGTAATGTATATATTATGATACTTACATGAAAAATCAGCTCATCTCCCAAATAACAGAATATATAAGCGTTAAGAAGTGCAAGGCACAGATAAGACAGAAAACTTGCCAAAAGTGTCTTCTCAGCCAGTCCAACCTACGAGCCATATTATCTCATTATGCTGTTTAAAACAAATATAACGTTATTTTCGTAATAATTGAATTTGAACTTACCACGGAAACCATTATCGCGTTCAAACATAGCTCTATAGTAACAGCTAGATTTTGTACGAGAAAGAATTCCTTGAAAATGTTTGTAAAAGATTTGGAATACCTGCAATTATAAAAATTGTAGTCTTTATGAATTACAAATAAAATATGGAAATTGTTTAATTTAAGCCCAAAGCGAAGTTCAAAATGACATTTTATTAAACCAAGACAGCATAATTTAGAATAAATAGGAAGTAATTAATTAGTTATTTCTAAGCAAGTGAATTAGTAATTTTGGTTTTTAAATGTTTAAGAAGTATGACCACAGTGGACGTGGTTTTTAAAAAACAAATAATAAGCTATTTTAAAAGTTGACATAGTTAATATTGTGTATTACGTCTTTATATTAAGAGAAAATGTGAGAGAAGAATCCAGAAAGATGAGCACTGTCCAATAAACACGGAAATACCTTATCAATCGTACATGCTTATTAATAATACTTCTGAGCTCCTCTCTCGCTAGCGATTCGGTTTCCTTCAAAAATGTCAAGTTCTTTAATCTGTTCTGCACATCGATTAGTTGATCACAAAAATACATTATGATACTGCAAACGATGCCTTGAATAGCAAAGTTTCTAAGCATGGTAACCATAAAACAGAATGCCAATATCTGTAATCCTAAAAATAAGTTTATCTGATTTTTCGTTTCGTTGAATGGCATCCAAGCTTCAACTGGCAGCTCCCCTTTGTATTGGCTTAAAAGACTAAATGCCCCGACTGTGGCAGAACACAGAACAGTAACAACAATGACATGCATTGCCATCAGCCGTTTTCGATCTTCGGTAATATTGTCACCGGAGCATTTTATATCTGTTATAAGGGCGTTGACCTGCTTTCGCTTAAGGACGAAGAAAAATGTCTTCAAATAGAAATTATACGCCGCAAGAGCCTTGTCGAGATTGGACATTAGAACAATCGTATCGCGTCTGTTCTCGTATGTACCGATACCAGTCAAAATAATAAATGCAATTGGGGCTATATGCAATGTCATCTCATATATTTTGTACAATAACAACCGCTTCGATGACATGTTCTCCTCTGGCCACAATCCAACGTAATATAAACATTTCATATTAAAATCAAAAAGACCTTTTCCCACTGGAAAGATTGCTTTTACCTTCATCATAGATTGTACCTTGTAACAATAGATTCAAATTGCAAATGGACGTTGCAAAGTCTACAAATTACCGCCATTCACGACGATCGGCAATCAAAAACTATTAAAACTTTGTCAAGAAAATAACTAACCAGTTGATTTAAAATTGCGCATAACCTATCGCTTTAACGACATAATTATAAAGATTGGGCGAAGAAGAAACTGAACTTCAACGGGAATTATCCGACTTAGTTATGTATGATTGTAACTTAAAATGTAGTCTGTGGTTAAATTAGGTTTGCAAATTGCAAATGCTAGGAGTGAAGTCTATCCGAAGATAAGTAGATAGTTTTAAATTTCCTCAAGTCTTAATTGTGTATAGATGGGTATGTATTTGCGGGAAATAAAACAATCTTTGTCAAATAAATAACATTACGTTTTAATATCAGTCAATGAATACACTCAAAGCTTAGGAAAACGCTTCGTGAATGAAGTTTAGTTTAGTTTTGGTTACGCTTGAAGTGTATTTGCATTTCCTTCTTAACAATTTCACTAGTTTCTTTGGTCCACAGCAGTATATGTTAAGGCTTTGTCTGAAACAAAACACAAAATTCCTTACTTCTAAACATTTTGTGTGTGTGTGTGTGTGTGTGTGTGCCTGTGAGTGTACGTCAAAAATGTGATAGAAATAGAATGCAACATTAAAAATGGACTCCCTAATAAGTCCTTTTCAAATATGAAAATGCTTAAAGAATTTCATCACACTGCATATCTAACAAAGAGTTATCGTTAACCAAAATTACAGTTCGGGTCGATCACGAGACCAACTAAACGGTTCTCTTCGAAGAGAAAAATTGAAGTCTTCGTTCTTAACAACCTTACCTTGGATACAGATGCACCCAATAACCGAACACGCGGTCCCAGTGCGGCCTGCCCCGCTTCATGCGGCACCCCACGAGCGGGTAGCGCCTCACTATATCACAATTATTGTCCTCTGTTCCCTCCACTACGCTCCTTTTACTGTCCACATTAATATTCCTCCTCATGTGAGGCGTCAACAGAGTCGTTCTCTCGTCGTCGCTTGCGCTTCTGTCATTTCTGGTCAAAACGTGTTTGAGAACGCCGTTCTCGTCGACGACCACCATGTGTGTTAGGGCGCTTTGTGCTTTATTGTCTGCCGCTTTGAGCTCGTTATGCTTTGAATTGGTGACGTAGAACTCTAAGTGGAGCCTGTCTGGTCGGTTGGCGTGTCTCAGTCCGGCGATAGTTCGGTCCGCCAAGTCCGCGAGCCACTCGACCTCTCGCTCCCCCCTCACTATCCACAGAAGATGCACCCTTCCCGGCAATCGGTTCCTTGGATTCCTAGAAAAATCGATAGAAAAATTGAACTTTTACTCCTTGTCTTGATTGCCCAGTGGTTTGACATTCAGTACTCAGTCGGTCTTGGTTGAAATCGTTTATGACTTGTAATTTAAAATATCACTCCCTATTACGACGAAGTAACCCGCACATCTTACAGTATGTTAGACTATGGCCTGAAACTTTCTCACTATAATGAGACTTGTGTCCATTAATGGACCAATGGAGGGTTGGAAAAAAGATCTCTTTGTCTTGTCTCTTTAGGAGACGAAAAATAGGAAAGAGAGGAAAATAAGAGGCACTCTCAATCTACGCTGCAGTAACCATAGCTATTCATATTCAATATTTATAGCATTCCCGTCGCTGGATCTCATCTCACCGGTAAATATCGTTCAGCATGGCAACGAAAGGCGTGATGCCGACGCCGGCCGCGACGCATATCGACACCTCGTTCCTGCTCGCTCCCTCCATCGGACTCGAGAACGGTCCATCTATCAGCACGCTGCAAGGAGTGTTTGGACTGTCCGTTACAAATGAGATGATGGGCCCTACATTAGAGTGGGGAGCCAAGCTAAAATGTGTCCATCGAAAAAAAAAGAGCAAAGAAAAAAGGAACTGAGGCTATCTGCGCCTCTTTTTTGCGTGTGATTAGACGAAGACAAGTATAGGTCTCATCTTCCCTCTCTATTATTTGTTGAACACTCGCACTCACAGGACTGCTTATGGCTCCCCGCTCTATGTATATTATCTCTATGCTATGAACGCAGGTAGTTTATGACTGACTTGACAACTAACAGTTGTCATTACACTATGCAGTTTCATACATACATACTACTGTTTCCTTAAATAATTCTAACCGTCAATCAACAAGCTAGACAGACGGGTACAGTGAAGAAACTGTCTTCCAAAACTTGAAAAGTAGTTAAAAGTGCTAGTACCTTTATATCTCAACACGTCTCACCTCAATCTGTGGTAACCCTTATCGGCCAATAAATTCTCGAAAGCCTCCGTCCAGTCCCCCTTCACTTTGATCCAAATAACGAAATCCCTTTGGGTGCACGTGGGAATCTTAAAAAAGTCAATTTAAATGTGACAATAAGCGCATTCGACGTTAGCAAAGTAATAGTAACTGTATGGAAATAGTAACGATACCTTGACAACGGTGAAGGGGTGCCACTCTAAGAGAGAAACGTCGAGGCACTGCATTAGAACGTACTGACCCATCCGGCAACTGAACTGCTCGTGAGGACAACTCAGCATTACGCTGAGAGTTCGACCTGGCATGCGTGTGACCTGGACACCATATTATAGTACTTAAAAAAGCTTATGAAGCGAAGGTGGTAGACCGGTATACGGTTCGCCCGGGGAAGGACCACCGCCACACCTATTTCTGCCGTGAAATTATTGTTGTTACGACATTCTCTGTTTCGGTCTGAAGGATGTGGATGCCGGTAATTTTGTATATCAGGAGCGACCATCTTAGTCCTTAGTTTGCTACGCATCTGTGACCGACTTCTGATAGGATCAATCCTGTTAGAAGTCGGATGCAGATGTCCATGGGCGGTCACTTGTGACTGAGGAATGGAATGGTCTACCAGACCCAGGTCACTAGGTCCCAAGGGAATGGTCTACCAGTCGGCCCAGGGTGATGAGAATAATAGCGGGTGGCATTAGGAATGTGGTGTATAATCATACAGAAGAGATTAATAAGCGTGTACAGATATAGGACAAAGGAGATTGAATTGAAATAATAAATTGAACAATTTAAGTAATTCCACGAAGAGGCCATATTATACTCGTAACGTAATGGCGGTATCCTAAAACATAAGATAATGCAAAACGAAAATGGCTCGCATGATTTTCGCAATAAATTATTTTAACCTAGTGTCATAAGAGGATTATGCAAATGCGTATAATCCGCTGCTGGCCCAAATCGCTCGCAGCCAGTTTTAATTCCTCGCTAATTGAAATGACTCTCATTCAATTAAAACGAAACAAGCTGCATCGATACCCGTTTCAGGATTCACTCGAAACCTTTAATATTTTTTATTAACTCGTGTTATTGTTTTCTTTTCTAACTTATTTCTATCTTTATATTTAAATAATCTTATATTAAAAAACATGAGACGTGTTTCAGTTTTAAGTCGATATAATGAAAAAAAAACAGAATCATCTATTTGTCTTTCTGTTAGGTTTTCCGAAGTCCGAAACGGTTGGACCTATTTTAACGGAACTTTCGCTAGTAGATAGCTGATATTATAACGCGTGACTGAGACTACTAAGCCTACTTAGTAACTAAAAATAATTTTAGTCAACTAAAAACAATAAATATGGCATCCGGTGAATCCGCAGGCACAGCTAGTATTTTAACACTGAACGGAAAATTAAAGCGCAATAATTGTTAATTGCAAATAGGAAATCAAATAGGCGAGTATCTATAGATATTCAGAAAGCAATCAACATGCTAATAACAAATTCCGTATATTCGCGGCGCTAATGCATTAGGAAAATTAATATGACTTTACGCACGACACCGAAACAGCATATCACACTTACGGTTTATGGCGTTGGGATTTGATTGATGAGTCTATTACAACGTGTGAATCCATTGACGCTAATGTAAAGACTAATGTAATACGCCATCACGCCAGGTCCCTAACGGGGTAGGCAGGGCGCACCGAGTGCCAAATATCCTTGTCCTTACAAACCTGCCGTGCTTCGTCTACATTAATCACTCCTTTCATGCGGTTCCGGAGGCTCTTGACTCCCCCATCAGCCAGTGTCCGACCTATTTGGTCGAGATAGAACAGTCTTGGTCTCTGTCGGCACCTATGGTCCATCCACACTCATTCTTCCATCATCCATTCTCTGCGCATGTACACTAAAGTAATGTGGCCAATTACATAAGTGACTTACGTTTAAAATGTGGACGGCCGCGCGGTTCCGTGTGAATATTCTCCAAATGAGGTCGACGAAGAAGCAACTAAGCGGTACCGCCATCCACAGCCACGTCTGAAGACAACAGTCTTTACACATATCGCCGCTTTTCATGAATACTAGCTCAAAGCATTTCAGAATCAGATTTCAGTAACTGCGACACAGTTACAGTATCCCACGATATTGTATGTATTATATCATACAATAGATTAACGACACATTGTACTCCGACATGGGATCGCCGGTATGGGACGTTCGGGTCCATTTTAAAATCATGTTAAACGTAAATGTGCCTGTTTAAGCACGGAAATTATTTATATCGTGATATATGCGTAAATACATTAACAAATACATTTACTTATAATATCCTTTGAATTAAACCTTATTAATTTAATCGCAGGTTCCGAGACATCAAGGTATTTACAGTCACTTCAAGTCATTTCAAACGAATTTAATAAAAAAATCAAAAATCATCAACATCATGGCGGATATTATTTGCATTATGGAATAGAAAGGAGACGCTTAAATGCATATAATCACATTCATCACATTGATGTCCAATTATCATTTGAGATCGCGCCCGCTATTGTCGCGCGGCGATCCCTTTAATTCTTAGCGCGGATCTTAATGAGGGCTGCACCTAACTGTTCCATTATACGGTAATTGTATCGACTGTCTAGCATTTGTTTGAGTGCGCCTTCTATTATCTATACATCTTTAACACAATAAACCTGTACAAGAGTTCAGAGACAAATTCTGTAAGGGTCTTCGTACAAGTAACAACCAGCCAAAACAATTCATTTTCTATTTTTTGTATGTCTGTCTGTTGTCCGACTGTCACGCAAAAACTACTGGACCAATTTTGATGAAACTTTTTTAGTTGTACAGCTATTAGTCCTCGGCAACATATAAGCTATAATTTATTTTAAAGATCGGAATATCAGACTGAAATTTTTGCGCGGTATGAAGTTCGCCTGGGCAGCGAGTCGTAAATAGGTTTTATTTAGCACACAAAGTATTGCAAGTCCTACACTCGTATACTTCCGAGTATTATGTAAGAAAAAAAGATAAAAAATGCATAGAAAGGAAAAAATGAAACATAATTATAAGTGGGTTTCCAAAATAGCGTATGTTCTAAACGTACCCTTGTATACTTCCAAGTATTATGTAAGAAAGATACAAAACTCAAAGGAAGAAAGAAATAAAACCTAATAATAACTGGGTGTCTACCTATAATAGCGTATGTCTGTTATAAACGTACCCTCGATTTGATCGGCACAAACTGCGGCCTGTACCGAGCTGTACCGTTGGCCCAGTCGGCGAGACTGGCATTGATGTTCATGAATTCTCCATCCAACAGTTCTTCTTTCAAGGCACCGCTGAAATTATTCCAGTAATTCTAATTCCTTGTTTTTAATTAGGAACACCTATTTCATATAACGCATCAGTGTGATTTTATTCTGTATCCTTTTTGTTTTCTGAATGTTTCACGCAGTTCTAAATTTTCATTTACACTTAGCATTAATATTGAGGCTCATCACACAAACGTTTTATTTCAGTTGAGATTGAATCCACGACCTATAGTTTATCAGCCAGGATCTCTAACCACTCAAACAAAAGGGCAAAGAATTGATACATATATTGATAGATACTAGATACCCGACCACGCGTTGCCGGGGTCCAACTATAACAACCTTATAATAACTCAATCTTATACATTCGTATGTCAAAATCTAATTAAAAAACATCCTGTCTCTCAAATTGGACCAACATTCGAATTTTCATCATGATCGGTTCAGCAGTTTTGGAGTAAGTCGACGACAAACACTGACAAACATTATATATATACATATAAAGATATATACATGCATACAATAGTATTTTTCTCGTGTTACCTCAAAGGATGAATCATTAGCAGCACCATGAATGGTAGATACAGTTTATGCGTGTACCAAAAAGCGTTATAAATCCTCCGGCGGACGAGTCTCGCGGACGTCG
>DWGJ01004572.1:0-11456 GCA_018246895.1 Aspitha aspitha aspitha | reverse complement strand
GACAGACAGACAGACAGACAGACAGACAGACAGACAGACAGACAGAGTTACAATCGCATTTATAATATTAGTAGGGAAGTAGGGATTGGCTTGACACACTACTGCATATCTACGTATAAACGGGGAGGTATTATGTACATTATAAATTAATATTTAGAATCTTCTCTTTCAAAACTTCTCCCAGAGTTATCGTTACAGTCGTTGTCAAGGAAACACATTTGTATTTATAAAAGCAGCTCGATTAGAAATGTTCTCATCCGAGCAAGACTCGGTCGCCCAGCTAGTGTTCACTGACATGACCATTAAATCAGCCCAATGAAACGATACTTAACGTGATATTTGATATGTTGTTATTTGATTTTTGATTTGACATGCGTTTCAAAATTAATGTAACAGTCTTATATTGTTATTCAAATTAATGTAACAGTCTTATATTGCTGTCTCTTTGAATGCTATACCTGTTTCTTCATAGTCTTCGTCTTGAGCTTGAAACCTAATCGGTATGTCCAAGTCATCAGAGGCACTAGGGGCCACGCCTCCTCCTGCCGGCCACGGAAATCCACCTATAGTAATGATGGTATATGAAATGATATTGCATTCAGTTAAAATGATGTACTTATGAAAGAACTACAGCCCGTTTAATACATTTTGATGCATCAGGTATTCAAATTCATGGTGTTACCCTTGTTCTACTTTCATTCATCATCTTACATAACGTCAAATGTTGCAATTTTTAGCAAGTTTTGCAATAAAACTTCAAAAATACGTAGGTATGTTACGTTTTAATTCGCGTAATGTATTCGCGAAGTCTTGGAATTTTTGGAACCAAGAATACGTTGTCTTTTTCAGTAACACTTTCGTAATGAAACTAAGAATCGTTTTGGGAAAAGCCCGAGTCTCGAAAACGGGTTGATAGCGTTCAATGATGAGCTCGTGAAATGGTGGCGCCGTTTGCAATGCGACCGATACATGCATCATGCAGGCATATTATGATATTGTAAATTGTGACAGCGCGTCTAAAGAAAAATATTAAAATAATTACTTGAGTAAGACGATGTTTTCTGTGCTACGATGTGATGGGCTGCCATGAACGCTGTAAGAATTTATGAATGTCGGTACATTTTCTAAGCTTTACCTATGTAAATAGCAGTAGCACTATTAAAAGTATTAATAGGCAAAACTATTAATGATTGTAGCTGATTTCGATGATTATGTAGTAAGACATAAAACAACAAAAGCATTTAGTTCTCATTGCATTCTCAGGTAAAATGACATTTTAACAATTGAAGGTGTTTAAATATCAGTTTGAGTTGTGTTTCGTGATTCAGAAAAAGACGCCTATGTGACGTTACGTTGTAAAGCAGTTGCATGTACATAAAAAAAAATTATTTAGTGCAGCGATATATTATATTAACAACTAGCTGTGCCCTGCGCGCGATACTACGCCACCAACTAAAATAAATGCGTTGGAATGACAGTGACGCCATCTGTCGAAAATTGGTCGTACCAACTTAGAAACCTTCGCGGGCTCATGCACAACAACTTTGCTAAAGATCATCACATGATCCAATGCATATATTACGATTCTATAAAGGACATGCAGACAAACATTCATTTTTATATAAGAGAAGAAGATAATAACTAGCTGCCCGGCGTACTTCGTACCGCACAAAAATTTCAAGCTGATATTGCGAACTTCAAAATTAATATAGACTTTAGGTTACCAAAGACCAAAGACTAATAACAAAAGAAGTTTTAAAAAATCCGTCCAGCAGTTTTTGCGCGAAAGCCGGACAACAGACAGACAGACAAATATAATATTTCAAAACTATTTTTTTGGTTTGGATTACTTGTATGAAGATGAAGATCCATAAGGGTATTTTTTAAAGTTTTTATTCAATGTACAGAATAGAATTTTTCCACAGTTGTGTCATACATATGTATAGATTAAAATAATTGTGAGAATTAAATAATGAACGGGTTATGGAAAACATGTTTCTCTATCAAAAATAATTATTTAGAAAACAATTAGCTTCTCGTTGTAAAGTCGTTAATCTACAAGTATGTTTGGAAATGTTGTGAGTGATGATAATGACAGACAGGATGCCGAAACATCATTAATGATGAATTAAACACACGTCACAGGGATTCATAGCCGTTGTGATAAGGAAAAGGGCTCGCAGAGAGAGAGAGACAAGAAAGTAGAAAGGTAACGTTATTATTCAAGTTTAATTTAATATTCGCCGATGAACGAACAAAATCTTAAGTGAGGCGTAGGTATGTGCTAAAAGTAATGAAATTACGTCAGACCGAGTGGATTTTTTTTTTCTTATCCTTGCAGCAATGTTTCAAATCTGACGCTCATGGAAAGTGTCCATGCAATTCATTGTATTAGTTTGTATGGTACAATAAAAAATTCTATCTGTCATCCTTATTTTCTTTTTACATGTTATTTATTTATTTATTTATTTATTTATTTAGAAAAACATTACGTCCATCATAATATAATAATATTTATTCCATTATAATATTTTCTTGTCATTCACGACTGCATGTATATCATTCTTGAATTATCCAATTCAAAATAACGCCATTAATATAGAAACGTTTTGAATTTCGAAATAATTACACAAACTTCTAATGAAACCTTTTTACTCTGAATATAGGGTTGTAATTAAATTTCAAACCCCACGCGAATGAAAACTTTTATGAATTTCACGATCAATTTTCCCATGAACGTTTTCAATATAGAACGGCTCGCTAAAAATTTTATATTAGGGTTATCAATATCAATGTAGCCAAAGCCTCTTGTTACGCTTACCATATTGCCTCAGATACGTATCTCAAAGCGAGTTCGCAGCCCTGGCGCTTCGCCAAATGCATTACAAAGCCAGCCAACTGGTTAAAAATATAAGCTCAAAACACAAACAAAACAAGAGCTATCGCATTAACTTAACTTTCATAAGTTTCCCTTGAACTCATATAAAGTACGTTTATTAGTCCTCGTTTAAAAGGGATAAACTAGAGCATTGATAGCCAAGTGGTTCGGATTTGAATTTCTCACGTCGGGGGTCCGAGTTCAAATACAGCACCTTAGACTTTTCAAAGTTACTTTCGGTTTGTTCTTTAAAAATAAATGTCTTTATTACTATGAGTGAAAACATCACTTTTTCCATAATTTGCCTCGCGATGTTAGAGTAGAGACTATAGCCTTAAACTATCTCATTATGTGAGTAGACACGTGTCTTATTAAAACTTACATTGATTACTTGAGATGACACTATGTGAACTATAGTTATTATAGTTAATATGCTTAGAGAATTAATAGAACATGAACACCGAAACAAATGTATAGAAATATACAAACAAATAATAAAATAAAAAACGATTGATTCTGTTAAAACGCAATTATACAGTTGTGAATATTTTGAAAATGCAATTCATATATCATAACGATTTATTCCGCTGTCAATATAAGCACGAGATTATCGTGGGATGATTTGTTACGGGAAATACTGTGTTGGAAGCGACATCGCACCCAATTACGTCTGCACTGAATGAAGTGGTATTTTATTATGAAAATATTTTCGTACCAAACCATTTTATTTGGGAACAAACAATCATCAAATATGAACTGTTTGTTTACTAACAGGGTTAAATGACAAAAAGGATTAAATTAAACTTTTTGTACCATATTATTTCTAATCCACTTTAGTATGTGACAATATTAATACGCATTTTAATCTACAATTTTGTATTAGTTTTAAATCAGACACTAAGTTTTAATGGGTTATGTTGGGTATTAAAAAAAAATCATATTTGTAAGCCAAGCCTGAAAAACGTTTTTTTTTCAATGTTTTTTTAATCGTTGTCGGTAATACCATACCGTGCGTTCGCGAACCGATTTGTTCGGGGAAATACTCGTTAATGCAGGCCGCAGTTGACCGCCTGCGCTCGAAATTGCATTTTGCAATCGACAAATGTAATATTCGATGTTGCCAATGATAATAAAAACCATTATCGGGGGTAAAACTCGTTGCGTTGGTCTGTTTAATCTCAAATGAATCGTAAATTAACTTAATTTGCAAATGATTTTTGTATTCTGAGTCGAAAATGGACTTTTTCTCAACTTTTCACTTTATTTTTCCAAAATTCTTCTTACTGTACTTCTGTACCCCGAAACCAAATTGAAGACGGTTGTAGCCCAGAAAACACATGTGTCTTATTTCCTGGTCTTTGTAAGTTTTGTAGTGAAATATTAACTGGTTACAGCCAAATGAACACAAAAAACCATCAGAAAAGTGTCATAGGTGTCATACCACCAACTTCCGTGTCACCATTAATTAAGCGAGGTGACAATTAATTACCATCGTGACAGTATGCTGACGAAGCACTTTTCTTTGCTATCATCTACCATTTATAGGCTCATTTTCAGAGACGCTGAAAATGCATTAATATTTTATATGTATTTTTACTAGTGCGTCTAGTTTCCTTATATTGCTATGAGAAAATATTAGGCAGTTACAAAAAGGTTCCATTCAGACTAGTCGGTTATTTTTTCATATGGACATTACATCTGTCCAATTTTCATTAGTTTTTCGTAAGCAATCACCGAAGCACAGGTAGTCTAGCTATTTCTAGTCATTCGGGGATTCAAATCTACTAGGATTCTCTGACAGGACAACTCTGACTTTTCACTATGTATGTAGGTATGTGCGTTTTATATGCACCTTAAAGTTCTTAGAAACGAATCAATATGGTGAGACGAGAACCGTGTCCAATAGTAAAACAATAGAGAGTTGAATAAAGCATCCATCAAGGATGGCTGTGATATTCTCTGTATAAAATAGCGAGCGAACTATCTATCGTACAGTCTCATAGATTACGCTACGCATGCGATTGCTTATACGATATCAAACGTACATATATGTAGTATGTATGTATGTATATTCTTTCAATTCCCACTTGCGTTTTATCGTGCTGTTAAAGGTCCCAGTAAGCGTTTGAAATGAACCAATTTTTGCCTAATCTTTGTTTGTCCTAGATGTCAAAATTATGCTTTCAAGTATTTAAATGCATATTAACAATATTAGGCAAAATAATTTTTTATTTTTCATGGTGAGTATATTATGGAGGTTGTCGATACTGAATCTTAAAAACTATGACGAGAAACGTCATAAAAACGTTTCGCACGACATCGAGATATTTTCGTTCGTGCGGCGATAGAAATGGCACGGCGAAGTTATGGGAAATGGAACTCTATTTTCTTACGTTTAAACTCGAATTAAGAACGGTCGCGTGCCCGGATGATATTCATGCCGTGTCGTATTAGTAAGCGATACCCTTATTCGATCCAATCAGCGTTTATTCAGAAAAATACTTGAATAGCCGGATTGCGTCAGCGTTTATTGGCAAATCCAAAACCTCTATGGAATACTGTGTATTATTTAGTTCGCTATGTGTTCTATCGTTTTATTACATTATAACACTCAAGGTAATCAAAAGCATATATGCGTTGCGTCTACAGTTCAAAACGTTGCTGCAGAAATATGATAACAACAATATTTATTTCTACAAATACAAGATTTTAAAGCAATTAACATCAATCCATATTAGACCATTAATGATGTAAACATTTGAGATAATAAAATTACCCGATATAAAGATATATGTATTAAGTAACTAAAAAACTCCGTAAAAAAACTAGTTTTAATGCTTGACAAAAGATAGATTACTTTCTCTTAGTGCGTGTAATATCTAAGATAGAATTTCTAACCGTAAATAACACAATATTCAGTACAATATGTTCGCATATGCGGACGAATCACGGTAGGTTTGTAAGGACAGAGATATTCGGCACTAGCTACTGTCTGCCTACCCCGTTAGGGACCTGGCGTGACGATATGTAGGTACGTAATATGTGTGCATATCGGAGATTGTATGAATCTAATCTTACCTGGACCGGAAACCCTGCTGACCGGATGCGTCACAGGCGCAGCGGCGGTGGTGGCCGTGTTCGGGGGGTACACGGGATCGCAGCATTCTCTCTCCGGGAACTCGCTTCCCCCTACCCATCCAGCCAGGAACAACACCAACACCCATACTCCGACTCTTGGAACGCACGCCCCCACTTTAGAGCAGCCTACCCCCACTTTGTGATCTACCTCCAGATTGAAGGACGTGCCTCCCACTTTGTAATCCGACTTAGGCCTGACACTAGCTAACATCGACCCCAATATTTTAACTCTCAACCACACTTGCGCACGAACAGTGTCATCGTTGCCCCCCACCCCACCATTCCTATTCGACTCATCCCCTCTCTGATACTCAGTCATCTGACTTCACATCACACTACTTTAACACGAACACTGACTTATCATTAATGATATGTATTTATTGCACTTCAACGTTTTCCAAGATATAATATATTTCGCTTGTTTTTTTGTATATTTATTTTTGTTTATTTAAATCTGAAAGCAGTGGTTAAAATAAGAAATTATGTTATATACAAAAAAAAATTAGACGCTTAAGTTTGCTAAGTTAAGTCATAATATATTACAAAAGCTAAGCTCACTACACAAAAATAAAAAAATATAATAAGAACAAAAATGGAATTGAGCATTAATAGAACGTGTTCAATAATAAGTTTTGAATATATGTATGTTTACAAGATACTTAGAAGATACAAGCTTGAATAGTTGTATGGTGTGATGACTTGGACACTGTTTACACTTGGGTTTAAGTTTCTTTATTGCTTATATATTTATATTTATCTATTATTTATACCTATATAAGAATATTTCGCATATACATACATATATCTCTCACAGCGCATACATAAGTTGTAGTGTCTAGTTAAGTAGTTAATATAGCTTCATAATAAAGTATTCTAAATCACTTTGTCTTCCACAGACTATTCAAACTACTTCGGCATGATTTTGAAATATTGCGAAAACTTTTCACGGCGCTTCTTTGCCCGTTAATTAACAATTTAATATCGCGCAGCTTCAGAGTTGACACTTGACTGTCAAAATTTACGAGAAAATTGGGAAATCCGTTTACAAGGAGTACAAGGATAATAGTTAAATTAAATTTGTAGTAACCAAATCTTCAGAAGTACAGATAGGTAGAAAAGTTGGGACGTTCCGCTTGCGTTAACGTAAATAAAATATTATGCAGGACTTTTAGGAAGATTGAGAATTTGAGTGGCTTTATGTTGCTTCTACTGAAGCACATTTGTGGAATATTGTTATGGACGAAAGTGTGTTGAATCAAGTAAATTCCATTCACAATAACTGATCATTATATACCTATATTTAACCTAAAGTATCATACATATAATAATACATAATTAATAATTCCTCTTGCAAAAACTTCAATACGTAATTATTTTGTTAATAATCAAAATCAGAGTCAATTAATTCTTCGAATCGTTTAACATATGAATACGTAATATAAGGGTAAAAATATTTCACTTTTATATTTCATATTGAACAATGGGAGACCTTATTGTAACATTGTTTCACGGAAGGTATATGTGTAGGTGTAGTAGTGCCTCGGGCGATATGTACAGTTATGTTCTACTTGTATCGTTTTGATTTTAGACACGGATAATACCGGATGATGAGAAGTACAAATCTTCTATCCAATATTTTCATTGGATACATGAGTTTTTGTACCAATAATCCAAGTTCATTGTATTAAACACATAGTAAAAAAAAATAGAATAAAACAATAACTTTAAGCAACCGCCATTACCAAACATCCACACTTTGCTTTATTTAAAATCAATATGAATGAATGGTCTTTCGCAACCTCTACCCAGTCGTAAATAAAATATGGCGGACTTCCGGTCACGGCACGCGTTGGCCCTTCGCACTTACTGTTTGGGGCTTGACGAAATTGTGTTATGCTTGACTCATGGCTCTATTAGCTACAATCAAACAGTGAAACTATGAAATTGAATTGTATGTGTTAAAATATCTGACGTAAAATACATATGGTCATATCGTCACTCCAGGTCCCTAACGAGGTAAGCAGAAAGCAAGTTTGTAAGGACAGAGATATTTGGCACTCGCTGCTTTCTGCCTACCCCCCTGACATAGAGTAATATTAATTTACTTTTATCCACCAGTATTTACAATTTGTGTGGATTTATAAGTCCAGCCACTAAAACTTTCAAATTATTAATAACAATTGCTTAGTTAAGTAATTGTTGTAGGTTCGATTCCTGACCGCGATATGCATTTCTGCGGTGATTGAATGTAATAGGAACGTAAGAGATTCTACATTAACAAACTTCATACAAAGAAGATGTAAATAAACCACTTTATCTTAGTAATATTGCCGGGCATTCCTACATAAAAATATGTACGTACATAGAAATATAGAACATAGAAATATGTATATTATTTCTATGTTCTCGTACTAGTGTTTAGTTATGTATAAAAGATTTTTTACAGATGCAAAACAATAAAAGCGTTTACAATAAAAGTTTCTATGTAATGTTTCATTTCGTTCGAAATAAAATTGCGACTATATTTTCAAAATGCAATCTTGTTTGGATTATCTCTGAATCAAAACGCTTCGCAACGCTCCACCGCCGCACGACTATTGCATTCTCGTAACGGCAAACTTATTATATTGGAATGGAAATTTCATTATAAAAATAAAATGTATTATTCGTTATTGAAAATCAACTATGTATTTATTCATTCTTTTTTACGAAATTATATTAAAACGCGGTCCCAAAAAAAGGCGGTCACTATCTTTTGTCAATTATTTCATTAATTATTTAATAATAGTTATTAATATTTAATAATAATCAGGGTTGCTGTTTTTAATACTGTTTTTAATATCATATTTATGACAGTTGATTCGCTTTTATAATTAGCTAAACTTTTTAATTTAATATGCAAATTTATAGCAAGCTTAAATTATTTACGTTATATAATTAAATTACAAAAAAAAATTAACATTGACCTTTTAATTACTATCATGTTATTTATGAAAGTTCGCTTTGCAATCAATCACATGAAGTAAAAGAATAAGTGAAAATGTACCAGAGATATTAATTTAACTTTGTATAATTGATCAAAGCCCATTCGTTCCAAAACCGCTCAAATACATGTACGTATGTGCTTTATACATTTGGATCAAAAAGCGAGTCGCTCTTATGTTATACAATTGAGAGTAACAATACATTTTGTTTCTCGCCGTTGCCACATTATCTAAGGAAATTTCAATACTTCAAAGTGGACTTTTTAACTAAACCAATCGCTATTCTTTATCAAAAATTATACTTGTAATTAATACACTATCTTAATCAAACTGTGATAACTTAGCGACTGTTAAATTTTACATACATATTGGGGATATCAGGTACTAACTATATATGTAGTTACTTTCACAATTTATAATTCTAATCGAACCCACAAAAGATTATATCACTGTAAACAGTCAGTTATTTTGGAACCTATATAAAGTTAAACCCGACTATATTACGATTACACCAATTTTGATTATGGCATTTTGGGATGGCAATAAATGAATTTTCTTAAATGGAATTGCTGTATATGCCGTATAGCGTCTTATGCCATTACTTCACTTCACAGACAAAGTGACGGCCTGAATGCAATTTGCTATAACCGAAAGCTTTCGCAGACGGGGCGGTAAAGAGATCACGTGTTATCGTTAAATATGTTCATATAAATATGAAATTCAATTTTATTCTCACCAAATTAACAGCGATAAATTTTTGTTGCACTCGTGTGACAACATTTCCAAATGTAATAAATCATCGTCTTATACTGTGGTGACAGTACCATGTCGTGGCCTTCTTGAATCCTCACTAATATGCATATTGGGCCAGCATGGTAATCATTGCTGTCCTATTGCAAATAATTTCAGGTAACTTTCCGTTTTTTTAAATCTTTAAAATTGATGAATAAAATAATAGTTAGAAAATTAATTTAAATTGTAATACTTACATTCTATTTGGTACCAAGTGTACCAAGATCACATAAATTTATATATTCATTTAATGAACTACGGTCGATTGCTATCTATTGGCCGGCGGGTGAATAATATACAGACATCTATACGAATATTCCTTATGGATACGAAGAATGATCCAAATTGGCAGGAAACACGTATTGGAGGGTGCGTTCGATCTGTTAATTACGCTATGACGTCACAAGCAAAAGAACCTTTGTAGCTGCGGGAAAATGAAATAATCAACGATAGATACGCCTCTCTAATGGTTATTCAAAGGCTTTCGAAAATAAACATTGAGTATGAAGTCTCTTTAGGTAGCCAGCCAAATGATCTGAGATGTAACAACTGTGACAATTAAGCTGTTGAAATTTATGCGTTCTTAGTAATTAGAATGACAATAAATACGTTGAATTAATTTGCTTTTAAGTGAGACGAATTACAAAAGGGCGTCCCAAACATTTACAAGCCTTTGAAGGACAAGAACTGTTTATATTAATCCCCTAGCCGAAGTAAATCGAATCAATAAATACCTTCCGTGGTCTGTATTTTTCACCAGTTTACCTGGCTTTTTATTGATTTCATACTTTTTTGAAATGGTTATTGCCACAGCGTAATGACACATTAAAATAAAGTTTACTCTTTAAAATTAAGTTTAGTTCGCACAAATTGAAAATATCGATTTATGTATGTACATTTCCGTAGACGCAAATTCGAACGCAATGAAATACCATATAAATACATACATATTTTTACGAGCTTTATCACGGATCGACAATATTTTTTTAACTCGTAAATTGGATTGTTACGTACGAATAGGTATTTATTGTTGTGAATACAATACACAGCAGTTAAAAAAAGAAATAACAGTTAATAGTGGATATACATATGTATATGGCATCAAGTTAGTTTTCACGATATCTACTATATATATTGATACGACGATCGCTATATATCCGAACGAAAATTGTTCTCAAATTCACTGGATGAAAAGGTTGACCCCTTGCGACTAAAAAACAAAGAAAAGTCGACTTTATTGCACTGAAAGTTTCCATAATAGAACGCGATATCGAGTGTTTATGTGGAAGACAATGACTCCTTTTTCAAAAGGTTTTGTCGAGTATCTTACAGTATAATAAGATATGGTGACATAGGACTATAATAAAGTTCTGGAGATCACAAATTTGTATGCAAAGGGGATGTATCTTCTTAGAACAAAATAGGCGACGCCACTATAAAAATGTGAGAAAATGCTACATATTTTGACAAGACGAATTGATGGAAATTTTACATGTCTTACAGGGAATACTGCAGCCCAAAAGCCTTAAGGTTTACGACGCTTAAAATCATAAATAAGTTTCCTTCCAGGTTAGGTCATATTCAAGGAATTAGATTGTCTTATTATTATCATCAGCCTTCATACAGGATAACATACATATGTATAACATCAACCTTCATACAGG
>DWGJ01004571.1:0-11456 GCA_018246895.1 Aspitha aspitha aspitha | reverse complement strand
ATTGAAAGTTTATTGAAATATACGTACGCCTTAAAGGCAAAATATAGATTGAACTAATAATTCTGTCACATCTTTAAATGTACCCATATTTGTGCAATTAATTGTGTTCGAAATAGACAATGTTGGTCGAGTTTGGAACTAAACTGATATTAATATATTTACGTGAATCTGATCCGTGAGGAAAGCGAGTTTGTCGCGAGCCGCTTGAAGTTCGGCATTAGCAGCATTGAGGGCCCTTCGCTTGGGTTCGACCACAACATACACGTCATAGAACTTGCAGATGTTGATTACCCATGCGCATAGACCGGCTGCCGCTGCCGATTTCGACATTATAAACTCCGCATTAAATTCCGGATTCTTTATGTATGGTTGCACAGCCTGAAAATATAGATGAGCAAAATTTTTGAGGCAAAAAGTGATAAAATTTACCCTACTGTTATGTTTTTGGTTTAACATACCTTGATCACGTCAGGATGAATATTCTCTTTATCGTAGTAAACCAAGTCATACAAGAACTGATCGACCTTGGCCATCATAAGCTGTAAAAATTGTGTTTCTTATTAACAGTAACATTAATACTAATTGAACTCTCCTTTATTATGAAATTCTTCTTTAGATCCACACAATACCTTGCATGCCTTCCATGATCTGTCCTTTGGTAATTTCCCCTTCTTAGAAAACAACACAAGTACTGCTGCAGTAACGTTCACCACAGCGTCTGGCGGCGATCCGAAAGACTTCAACTCTGTCAGATTATTCTTATTTAAAGTATTCAAGGCCTCTTGGGCTGCAATTAACGCAGGCTCCGCTTTTGCTAAATCATCGGCACAAATTTTCGCTTTGATTGTCACGTCCTCTTCTATTACTTTGACCTTCTTTTCTTCTTCCGCAGCTGTATTTACAAAATATATTACATATAATTCAAGTAGGTATATTCTCACACAATATTCTGTTAGTCTTCATAATACATGTATGTTATATATACTAGATAGATTGATACTTTACCAAAAGCTTTTTCTTTGGATACTTTTTCGCTTTCCGCACCGACAACTTCGATAAGTTCCTCAGCTGCTCTATTCTTCACTTTCAATACCTGCTCCTGTTCGGCTAACGTAACCTAGTAAATGAAATTAGAAACATCTAAATAACCATACTTGTATTGACTTAATGTAAATTTCAGAAGATAAAATTTAAATTGTTAATGTAATGCATAACCTTTAATACAGCAACATCAGCTGCACAAGATGCCAACTTCTCCAAACCATTCTCAAGCCTGGATATCATCATTTTAAGATTTTTGGTTTTCTCGTTAAGCAGTTTGCTATATAAAGCAATTTGTTCAAGAAAAGTCTTCGGTGTGGTGTAGTTGTACCGTCGCTCATTTTGAAAATAAACTGCTGACATATTATTCACACTTTGGTGTACGTGAGACATGAAGTTGGCGACTGGTTCTACTAGGTGAACCTAAATAAATTTATAAAACGCGTATTTAGAATTCATTCATTCTTTACTATAATTTGTTTTCTGACGTTTTATATTAATTTCATGAGCTTTGTCCTGCTCCTGTCACAAGAAGCCATTCTTAAAGTGATACTGTGATGGAAAAACTATAATAGGTCTCGAACGTTATCCAACTTTAGTTTCTTTCTATTGATGCAATGTTAACATTTAAATTATGATTGCCTTTTTGGAATGCGCTTACCGGTAATGATTCTACTTCGGCAATAAACCTTTTGGAGACGGATCGCAAGGCCTCTTGTGGCCATTCATGAAACCAGTTAATGGCTGTGCAGTTCACAATGGACGGGAATTTGCGCGCTCTAATGCGGAGTGTGGCTCCCACAGGCGAAAAGCATAGCACAACCTAAATATGTTTAACATTAATAATTTTTATTGTTGATGCTCATACAGAGTACGTAATAACTAACGTCTACGATAGTAAATGGAAATACAATTTAATATTTATATAGCATGTTATATTTGCTTACTTTGAGCATTGTTCGTACACGATTAATAAAGAAACGCCAACAGTTTTCTCTAGTATCAGGAACACCGGACGCTTTTGTCTACAATATTAAATTAAAGTTAAGGTGACAACAAAACTAATAAAACAAAATATTCACTTCAATACCATAAAAATTAATACCTCTCCCCTAACGCCATTGATAATATTTTCAATTTCGTCATCAGCTAGCAATTCTGGTATTTCACCAGAAGCGAGGAGATCATTTATAAGCACAAGGAATCTTTCGTCAGCCACTTGGGCATCGGTCATGAGAAACACATTACCAATGTTTTTAAGGCCTGCTTTTATATAGAGACCAGCTGCAAAAGGTGGTGCAAAATATTTAAATGGAATTCATGTGCACTCATTTGTTATACATTGATTATTCTAAAATACATTTCCTATTTAAGCCCGAATTAGTAACAAACATTAGCTACACAATAGTTGTTAATATTTTTCGCATACCTAAATCTAATTTAAGATCGTTGATGTTGTAACCCTTGCGCAGTTGAATCTGGAAGACTTCAAGTGAAGAAATGAACGCAGAAAGTCTCGACAGCGATTGTTTCCCCGAACCGCCAACACCCACTAACAATGCATTTCCTCTAGGCGCTTCAAGGATACGATTTATTCTATGTAGAAAAGGGGTCAAAGTAAGTGAACAAGTTCAATGGCACAAAGTTGAATTGGACAATGGGAGTGAAACTAGAAATGTACGCGTACAAAATAATCGTTCACACCTGCATATATGATACATGGCATCCTCAAAAAGTACCAAATTCATAGAGGCAACGAGGTCATTGTAGGATGACAACGATTCATCAAGCAGCTTCTTAATCTGCGCCCAGTCCCTAATGGGGAAATACTTTGGATCCCCTATACCTTCAGCAAAATGACAATAAATCAAGGGTTTCTCGAATACAACATTTTCATCGAAATCCTGAAAAGACAAAATGAAATACTTATTTTAAATATTTACCACGCATTGGGAAACATAAAGGTACACCTTGAATAATAAATTTTAAATCGGCTTCTTTGTGCATTTTGCAAACTGTCGTAGTTGTTATCTTCAAATAAAAGGGGTCAAGGAAGGCATATCTGACAAACGAACAGGGTAGTACCCAAAATTGGAAGGTACAACAGGGTCGCAGCCAAGTAATATAAAAATGTGCCACTCACCTCGCAGTTCTTTTTAATGACCTCAGCGATAAGTTTGCTGAAATTTTCGTTGTCAACGGAGTCAACGAGCTTGTCGGAGTAAACACGCGTGGCCTCATGCATCCATAGCCTAATCAATTCGGATTGCAGTTTAATTGCATCGCCCGTAGTAAATAGTATACCCTGTGAAGTATCGAGTCGCAAAATTGTGCCAATACCATCAAATATACAGTGTTTGTCTATAGTCATATCTTAGTTATCGTGAATGCTTTTACTAAGTTATTAATAAAACTAGGTAATTTATAAGCAAAGATCTAAAGATAATGAAATAAAACTATTTTACTTACTTGGAATATATTGGACAGATCACGAAGATTGAATATGTAATGGAACTTGATGGCAGTAGGCAAGAAAGAGGACGCAAGTTTGTTATGAAGAGCAAGGGCAGTGTTTACCAAGATTTCGCTATATCGCTGCACGACCACACCGAACTTATTAAGAGGATTCGCTAAGTGTTGGCTAAGAATTTGCTTGTAGATGTGGAAGCACGCATCTAGACCTGGAAAACTAAAAGAGGAATACGTAATTACGTAAAATGTATTACTTATTTTGATAATTGAACAAAAATATCAATGTCTTTACCTGACAGCGAAAGTGCAGAAATGTCTCTGTAAGCGCGGGTCGATAGTAAAAGATCCTGCTGTAGGATTCATACAAGACACGAACATACAGTTCGATATGTCTTTTAGCGACAACTTTTGTCTATCGTACCTACGAAATAAAATTGGTAAGGAACGACGACTATTGTTTCAAAGTCATTAGAAAAAAATTACAATGCTTACCAGTGTTTATAATCCATAAACTGTCTGATCAAAGTATGAGGCTGGACTGTACCGTAAGTGTCTACTTCAGGCATGTTTAAATCATCAACAAAGTAAATCATAAACTTGCTGCCCGGTGGTCCAAAATTACGTCCAGACTTTTTCTCGAGGGGTTTCTCTAGAACTTTCTGTATCATCTCTGTGATTAACCCGAATATATTAAGTCAAGTATACGCTTTCAAATAATCTTTAGAGATTCAAGTTATTTATTATTAGGGTATATAGTCGCCTGTTATTCATGAAACTTACCAGATGTAGTATAAAAATTTAAAGGTGCATTTGTGATGGCAAACGAATCGGACAATGAGTTCAGCTTGGCGGCCACGCTGACGGTTTTCCCACTGCCTGCACTCCCTACCAACATGACTGGTTTCTGCTTGGCGATTAATAGATCCATAAAGAATCTTATACGAGTGGTTTCCGATGTCGACACGAGGCATGACTAAAAAGATAAAAGTTCTTATATTACTTGTACATTGCTTGTAAATTCAAAATAATATCCGCTTAAAAACAGCTTTAGCGACAACAGAAATAACTGTTTAACTAGAAAAGAACGCTTAAGAAATGTTACTACAGTAAACGAACGTACAAGCGACGTCAGCAATGTATGTATTTATACAGAATTACCTGTAAAGGCAAGTCCGGATCCAACTCGAAGTGCTCCACTTTCTCGGACCACGGCAAGAATTTCTTTGTCTCCGGATCAATGAAGAAGCTGAACACGTTGCCAGTGGACGGGAACTTGATCTGCTTGAATTCGTTACAGAACCACTTGCTGAACTCGTTCCTCCAGTCGACCAGCTGGTCTTGGAACAGGCCGGAGCCGAAGCCCCACACAACGGAGAACACGAAGTACATTTCATACCTGTCATTCATATAATTCCTTTCATCAAAGATCGAAGAACAATATAAACAATGCAAAGCAATCCGGAAACCTAAAGGATATTTTCAAAAGCGGAATTTTAAGTCTTCTTCTTCTTATAGTGCCTCTCCAACTAGTGAAGGTTGGCTATCAGCTTCTTATTGTCTTCTTTATTTTTAGTTCTGCGGAATAGCTCAGCGGCGCTGGCTATTCCGGTCCACTCTCGGATGTTCCGTAACCACGACTTCTTTCTCCTGCCAACCTTAATTCTACCAGCGACCTTCCCCATCATGTATTTTAAGTAGTGGTACGTTATTATTGAAAATTATTACATTGTATAACACAGACAGAGTAATAATAAACTCGATTAGATAACTGTTTCCCTCTTACCATTCTTTTGGACAATCAGTGGGCAACAAAGACTTGTTCAAGAAACATTCAAGCAAATAGCAGGTGAGTTGTATTTGTTGTAGATCGTTTAAAGGGGTGATTCGTTTGTATTTCTTGGAGGACTCCAGCAGTGGTGGGATGTATTTGTCGAATAAAACTGTGAGCATTGCTTTCTCGGACTCGTCGTCGCGGGTTTCTATCCATGACGCGACAAACCTGTGATTTTTTTAAACAATGGAAACAATTCTAAAATAAAAAATAAATCTAAAAGTTGATTCCAAATAATTGCAATTTTGTGAACGTATAACGTTTATCGATGACTCGACAAATCTGTGAATTTTATAAGAAATCTTTACAATTCTAAAGTAAAAATTACAAAAATTTGTTACAAATAATTTCTATCTTGTGAAGGTATAACGTTTTAAAAATACGAGTATACTAATACCTATTTATTAACAACATTGAAAAAACGCTTACGGATTCCAGCCCAAGTCCTGTGGATTGATATATAAAATACCGGCGCGCGACACTGTGGCGGGTGTCGCCGTCCGCAAATTGGCAATTTCGAACAGCAACCGCATAGACTTGGTCAGCGCGATACGTTCGTTACTGGCCAGTGTTAACACCTTGAACACACAAAATTATCCCTCTAACACCATCAGTCACATCTATACTAATACTATAAAGAGATTTGTATTTTTGTGTGTGTGAATGTAACGAATTGGCTCAAAAACTACTGGACCACTTTCGAAAATTCTTTCATCTTTTGAATGCTACATTATCACTGATCAATATAGTTTATATAACATCACGGTATGACTAATAGGAGTGGAGCAGAAATGAAAAATGTTATATGGCAAGACAACATTTGTGGAGTCAGCTAGTCAATTACAATAAGTTTAATTCAATGTTTTTTATTTACTACACCAACGTTAGAAATATAATTACCTTATTATCATCCATTAAAGTATTCAAACTCTCGATCCACATCGGATCAATGTCACCATCCAGTACTATCCACTTTGGCCCGTCCCCTGGCATGTTTGCCATGTCTCTCATGATGGTAGAAAACAGACCGTCTTTCCATTCTCTCGTGGCGGGATTGATGATACCAAACAGTTCGTCATTGGTCACCGCTTTTGGATCCAAATCGTTGTAGAAGGGTTTCATTTTCAGCATATGATACGTTTTATTCAAGCATTGCCACACCATTGATTTTCCGGTGCCGGCGAAACCATCTATAAATACGGAGTGTCTCACAGCGAACAGCTCCACTAACTGCACCATCTATTTAAATTATTGTTATTACATTTATCATACGTACATTCAAATGGCAGCAAATTGGAAATTATCTGTGAAAACTGGCGATCAAGGAAGTAATTAGTCTGTTCCCGAATGGATGATCGTGACGATGACAGAAGTGGGATTTTATTATTAATAGAAGTTAATGAAGAAAACGAAACAATTTCATTCAATTCAGAAAACAAGGAACATTTACGTAACACTGAAGCTATTAGATTGTCAGTTTCAAGAAAATTGACGAAAGATGATCTTGAAGTACGAGTATAGTGACCAACAAACAGCAGGCGATTGACAGGCCTCTTTGCTACGTCTACTACAAAAAACTTTAGTAAAATGCTATACACTCTTACTTTTAAAATAAAACCTGCTTCAGGTTGTAGTTTCATTGATACAGCTCCCTCCACAAGGCTTTTCTCAAAGTCGAAGTCCCGTTTCCTGGGTACATCCAGAGCGGGAAAGAGATCCCCAATAAGGCCCATAAATACAGGTGTATCATCAGTCACTATTTTTGGTATGTTGAAGTCACGCAACGCTCTCATCAGTACCTGATCTTCAGGTCTTAACCGGTCGCCTCGCTGTTTATTTAGAATGTATATATATAATATAGTTTGTAAAAAAATAATTATTAATATCAGACTATCGACTACATATAAATATAGCACATAATAATGAACGCAAACCTTTAAAGAACCCGCGACGACGAGTACGGACTTGATAGCCCTAAGCCCCCAATCGTAGTGGTCTTGCTTCGACAGCAATTCTCGACACAACATGTAGAGTGTGATAAATTTACGCGCTAACAATCGTGCTTCCTGAAAACCTTCCGCCACCAACATAATCTCGCAAATCAGCTCAAAATCAGGTACCACCATAGCACAAGGTCTGTAAACAAAGTGGTATATTTGTTTTAGCGACAAGCGCATATTTAAAAGTATTACACGTATGTTGTATTAGGCCTTTTGATTAATACATGTATATATCAATTTTAAATTCTCGGCAAAATTAAAACATTGCATCTCTCTTTCAACAATATTGAATACAGTTACTATTGTTACCTGAATAATGCCTTCAAATTCTCGGGCAGTTCCGTTCTTCCCGCATAACCCGGGTTCATGGTGATAAACATTCCTACCGTGGGCACGAGATTGATGATCTCGCCCATAAAATCAAATCTCTTTTTCTTGGCTTTAATCGCATCCAATACACTTTTTACTTGTACAGACACTACGGACAGCACTTCCACCGAAATCCTATTGAATTCGTCAAAGCATCCCCAAGCACCGGTCTGGGCCAAACCTATAGTAACATAAAAGCAAATCAATATGGTATTAGAACGAATTCTAATGAAATATACAAAGTTTTCTTGATAACAGAGAAGAGGCTATTAACCTTTGTAAATATTTCCACATGATTTGTAATCCATTTGTTCGGAGCAGTTAAATACGTACACCATGATACCGAGAGCTCTGCCCAAATCTTTCGTAGTCTCCGTCTTGCCAGTACCAGCCGGACCGGCGGGTGCCCCGCCCATAATTAAATGAAGGCTCTAAAAGAAAGAAAAATCGACTACTGAAGATAATCAGAAATATCCGCTTCTGTTCAGATAAGGGTGAGAGTATAAATTGAAGCAATAAATTAAAATATACTTGTTGCCTGTAGTAGGTACCTGAGTCAATGTAATATAGCAGCGATCCGTCAATGGCGTAATGACAAGCCGAGGTGTATTTCCTAGATATTCATAATCGTAGAGAAATTGTGCATCGCAGATGTTAGCGAAACAATTATTAAGTTTCATATCCCAGCGATGCCTGGAATTTGTAAGAACAGTCATTAAATAATAGTGTAATCAATCATTTTACAGAAAATTAGGTGTTTATAGAAACTTACCTCAACTGACTCTGCCATTGGAAAGCATTGGAAGTTTCGACCTTCGCAACGATGAGTTTCGCAACAACATCTCTTGAATGCACGTCGATCGTACAAATAGTCATAATTTTCTGTCTGTCCCCAACGGTTAAATCTCCGAGCAACAGAACGATGAGTGCGTTCAATTGAGCGATTTGCTTCTTCTGGTAATCTTTTAAAGCGTTTTCATATCCTTTTTGTCACAGGATTGGAAAAAGTACACTGCATTTATGATTTTGAACATGGTAATAAATCCATCTAACAATCGTTTCACTACCGGAGTCACTTACCTTCCTCTAGTTTTTCAAAGGCCTGATTAGTCTCGGTGGTCCACCAGATCTGGGTGCCGACGAGGGCCGGCTGCGCGGGCCAATCGAAGACCCATTCATCACGCGATTTGTCCTCGTACGATTTAACACTATGTTCGAAAATATCCCTCAAAGTATATCGCATGCAGTCTGTTACCCGGTTCAGCCAAATTTCAACCTAATTTAGGAATGATGATGAACGTTATAAAATAAATTGACATACAAATTAACTCATTATTGATTACCTATATAAGATTTGATTTTGCGTAGTCTGATGGAATGTAAATCAAAAATATTTTCACTACATTAAATACCTTTCCAGAACAGTCACAACAAGGCGCTTTGAATGGTACGTGTTCCTCGTTTTCTTTAGATATCATCTCGATCGCCTGTTTACTGCCGGGCTTCGGGAAGACTAACTTCGCCAAATTATCATAGAGTTTGGAAAGGTGACGACCCACGGCTGGCGGATTGTTACCGTTGGATAATATATCTGAAGTATAAAGTTATACATGTAAAGGCATTTAAATACCGATTTTACTATCTTCTATTAGGAGATTTAAAAATTACCCAGTAAGTCCGCAGACGAAACAAAATAGAAACGAGGGTATGCTAAACGTTTTGTTTCTAAATAATCATTGAGGGCTTTCTCACAAAGGTTAAGTCCCTTCATGAGCTCCTCTAATTTTTCTAATAGTCCTGGTTTATTTGTAGCCTGAATGACATTCGGAGTAGCGGCTATATCTTTGAGCAGTTCCTAAAATACCATTAAAAATGAAAATCATTTAATAACAACAGAACACTTAAGTATAAATGTTGCCGTAAGGGCCACGAAATATAATTCATTAGTGTTATTTCATGATGTACTCGTATTGTAGGTAACTAACTTTAAACGTCTTATCAATGTTGTCGAATCGTTTCGAGTCTTCTGGCAATTGTGCGCGAATGTCATCCGAACCGACGAAAATACTCTCCAGGTACTGCCATTTGCGTTGCACTTCAAACCAGATCGAAATAACGGCGTCCGCCATGCCCAGTTTCTTCTGCCATGCGGTCACTTCCTCTTCATAGTAGCCAATAAACTTCGATGACATCATCATCTGCACTTGGTTCTGGAGATAGAAAGATAAATTTACTTTTAGATATCCTGTAACTATATCAATAACTGTAACTTGCCACGATTAGATCATTTATATAACGCTGCTTAATTAATCGTCATCGCACCTGATTGTCTTCCAGTGTTTCTACAAGCTCCTCACTCGCCTTCGGCAACTTGCAGCCTGTTCTGTCGTGAGTAGTGTAATCGAACTCCATAATGGCCCATGTCGCCTGCAACTCCCTAAAGTCGGAGTAATACAATATTTTAGTGAATTTTCTTTACAGCCAAGTACATGTATAAAAAGGAATTAAAATATTTCAAACAAATAATATTATACTTGAGAGTTTTCTCCATAGCTGCTTCCTTAACAGATTTATCAACAATAGTTTTGACTTCTTCTTCATACTTGTGAAGATTCAACGCTAATAAATCTGCTAATGTTGTATCGTCATCAATATGGAATTTAACCTGAAATTACCCAAACATTTTCAATAAAATAAAAGACTAAATTCTAGTGGTAATCGTACATGTATTTATTCGGTATATACATATGTACATGTATAACTTACCTATGAATATAAATGTAATATGAGACTAAACTATAATTAACAAAAATGAATTTACTACATATTTACAAAATAAACTCTGACAGGATTAATGCATGATTCGGTGTCTTCTGTTGCGCTGAAGATTCCGTTATTGACGGTATTTGAAGTCCTTGTTCCTTCATTTCTTTTAAAGAATATATTTTATTTAGTTTAGTAAATTTCCGACTGTTTTGGCCCTGTTGTAACTTTGGTCTTCTGAAATCTTGTATTTGTAAATAAGGGTCGGATTTGACAATGTAATGGTCCTTTTCATTATTTATAATCGACGTTTCCACAGTAGATTCCGGGAAATCTTCTAAAGATTTAAAATCCTCAATAACCGAGTCGAATGAAATGCAACTTTTAACGATACCTTTGGCTACGAATGGTGTGGTATGGTGTACATGATTTGTTTCGATGGACATGATGTGTGAATGTGCAGATTTCTGGACATCAAAAAAGACAAAATTAAGATTTACGTTCAAATATGTACACATTTAATGATAACACAGGATGAATTGAGTAGGTATTTGTACATACTTTGGTTGCCATCATCAATTCGATCCAATGTCTATCTTTAATAGCTGGATTCTGCAAATCCGTTACAGCTCGCAAAGATGTCATTAAATTCTTTATTGTTGCTTCTATCGATATATAGGGCTCCCTGAAAAATTAACATATTTACTAGTTACAGATAACTCAACTCGTTAACAAACGAAAGCTTTGGTGACGTTTGAATAAGCGTAAATAAATAATAACTTACCAAACTCTCATATCTTTATCGAGTTGTCGCAAATCTTTAGTAAACCGCTTGCATTCTTGATCCATGCCATCCGCGTCTATCTTTTTCCATGGCGATTTCTTCCAAAATTCAATAGTTCCCATTACTAGATAATAGTAGTCCCATAATTGCTGCAATGTATAGCAAATATGAACTAAATGTAACAACAGATAAATAT
>DWGJ01004570.1:0-11456 GCA_018246895.1 Aspitha aspitha aspitha | reverse complement strand
GATCCACTATCGTGGACCCCCATTTTCATTTCATGGACCCCCAAATTTTTTTTCGCTGACGTAGACCCCTTGCAGGTCGTCATAGACCCCTAGGGGTCGATATAGACCACTTTGGGAATCACTGCGTTGGATTATTTTATTTCTTAAATAGAATTTAAACTATTTTGTTCCCAGGAAAAGCATTCTACTTGAGGTGGTGCAGCGATCGGACTTCAGCACGGACAAATTCAGGGAGATTCAGTCGAAGATCGACTCGACGGTACAGAATCTGAGGCCGCACGACGAGTACAAGGAGTTTATAGATAAGTACAGGTGAGGTTTGCTCGTACGTTCTTTCATTCATTATAATAATAATTAGGGCAATTCCACGCGCGGCTATTTGATTCCAAATTAGGCGATTGAATGCCCGTGATACGGTCACCGGACGACTTATTAACGTAACTCACACATTTTGAAAAAAAATTAACGTAAGCGTCATGCTACTTTCTAAACCGTAACATCAGCCTCCACTAGACCTCATTTAGCTAAAAGACCTCACCATTTAAAGATAATTATTATAAATAATGTTATTATAACATTAATATAATAAAAGTTAGAGCACTTTTTCTAATTTGCAAATTAGTTTTTGGCCTCTCCTCAAAAGTCGTAATTTGGCGGTTACGTTAATTCATATTACAAGTGACGATATACATAGTCTTTTATATATTCACTAGCTGTGCCACACAGTTTCACCCGCGTTAATTAGAAAACTATCTATTAAAAAACTAAGAACGTAACGCTATGATTAGTATGTATAAAAAATTACACCGGAAAAGGAAGAATAAAGAAACACTTTTTCGTTGCTGCTCCACCCCTATTTATTGTAGCGTGATGTTGTATAGCCTAAAGCCGGCCTCAATAAATGAACTATTGAAAACAAAAATAATTTTTGTGTTTGGCCCAGTAGTTCCTGAAATTATCGCGTTCAACCAAACATACTCTTCAACTTTGTAATATTATAAGTATAGAGTATAGTTAATGACTTCAACTATACGTGATTTGAGGTGAACGTAAGGGTTGAGAAACAATGGTATACAATAAATATAGCTGGTATGCGTGGAAGCGACCACTGGCAGCGCGCCACCATTCATAGAGAGAAATTTTAATAAAACCTACATTAAATTGGCTCCAGTCCAGTTTTGAATTAATTCATGTTTCAATGTGTAGTGCGTGCGGTAAATTACCTACTTGTATAACATCACATTTATTACAATGTTGACAAATAACAATGTAAATCTTATTTTGTATTTCACTCCGAGCGAGACCTTCGTAAAATGTTAGAGATACCCTGAGATGTATTTATTCTGAAATTGCAATATACTTACCTACTGTTAATTTTCGAAAATATTTCGTCTGAATCAAACGACTGAACCAACTAATGATTAATAAAATAATATTTATCATTTTGACAAATTTACTCAATTCAATGGTTTTTATGCCAATCCGGAGATATGAAGCGTCTAATTTGCGACGTAATAGCTATCTCAAATCTCATAAGCCTTACTGTAATCGTATTCTGTCCATCTCTCTCTCACAAATACACACACTGATGTTATGTTTTTTCCCTTGGTTGGGTGAGTTTAAGCCTTTGGGACTTAAGGCTCATCGATTTGTTAATTAAACATTTGCTTTTCTCTTGATAATCTTGGTATCATCGCCCTCATCTAAAGAAAAAACGTCTCATCCAATCATCCATAAGGCTCCAACATTTGTTTTAAAATAACAGAAATCACATTTCAATATACATGAAAATGATTTGAATAATGAGAAAACAGATCGATAAAGTTGTTTGTTGAAGTACACGGATCCCTGAATAATAATAGAGGGCCGATATTACCGAGTGTTTGACTAGAAAATATCTATTACTGATATTTTACAAAACCAAAAGGTATATGTTTAAAATTGTCAAGAGCTGGTTTGGAAAATCAATAAGTTGTCCGCCATCTTGTAGCGGCGGCCATCTTGGATTCACAATAATATTGAACATGGATAATTGTATTGTCACCAGAATGAAAGGCGTATACCAAATTTCAGATCAATCGGTTAACAGGAAGAGGGTTAAATTTCAATTACTAAATTTGACCCAAACAAACGAGGTGAGCTAAATAAAACCGGTTAATTAAAAGGGATTAGCTTGAATAAGAACAGTTATTCTCTAATTGAATGACGTACACTACAATAATATATTTATGTGCTGTTAACAGTAAAATTTGTTTTCCGCTTGAGCAGCTACATACCCGCTCGTCGACAGCGACTTTCCGTGATTTCCACACAAACTCGCACACCGCGATGACGCACGCTACTCCCATCCCGCCCATCAGGACCACGAATACGCCTCCTACATTCGCCAGTCCCAGCTCGTTTGCAGTCGATGACGATTTCGATGTTTCGTCCTGATACGATTTGACAGTTCAATTGAATGTACCACGAACCCCACAGAGCACCTTCGAGTACTTGTATATTCCTTACACGAAAGATGGTCTTCTATCGTGAATGAGATTAAGCGCTATCCAGAAGAATTATTGTTAGTATAGTAGTAAGCTTTATAATATTTTGTTTAAAGTTAAATTGACATTATCATTACAGTTTCTTGTCCAGTGGTGCATCTTATATTATTACGTTCTAAATGCTTTCACATAAAATACAATAATATGTATAAACAAAGTTCAAATTAAATTTGTCAGCATTCACATTCATTAGTATTGGTTGACCTATTAAACTCGATGACTCCCTACTTAATAATCTCAATGGGAGATGAGTGGTTTATTTCGTGACTAAACATATATCGGGAATAAAACTGTTATTATGGCTGATTTAAATTCAGTGCTTACGTCACAAACGATAAATTTGATGAAACCTAAGAGTGTCGTCCACTTGCAATATACATACATGCATATACAAGGGCGGCTAGGTCATTAGATTGTTTTATACTATCATTGAAATTTACATGATTTGAATAACTTAAGTCACATTGTTTCCTAATCTATGTATATCTATATTAATATTATAAAGCTAAGAGTTTGTTTGATGTAACGCGCTAATCTCAGGAACTTCTGGATTGAATTGAAAAATTATTTTTGTGTTGAATAGTCCATTTATGGAGGAAGGCTATAGACTATAATAACGTTATAACAGCACACACTCTCCTCCAAAGCAACAATGACAAATGTTGTCAAAACGGGAGAAAAAATTGATTTCCACGCGGGCGAAGCTGCGGGCATAGCTAGTATGATATATATTTATGAATATACAATTTTAATATGCCATTTTTGTTCTGGATGAATGATCTTTCCTAACGGTATAATAGGTATGTTATTTAGTAGGTACATGACTACTGCATAACATTCATCTAAATCAAGTTTTACGGTAATATAAACGCAAGCAAACACAAACAAGCATATTGCTCCGTTACACTTTTCATGATTACAATGTCATTTCAGTCTCAAATAGGATCGGAGAAATATTGAAACACTTAATCCGGTTTGGCGCCATTCTCGTAATCCGGTCCGAAGAATACATTTACCAAAACGTGTTAAACAGATTATTATCACGTAATAATGTATTTTTACTTACTCTACAAGAACCTCCGCCGCGCTTTTCTTTCCACCATTTCGTTTTCAATATATGTAGTTTGCCTTCTTCTTGTAATTTCAAGACGGCTCCGCTAATAGCAGTCCGGTATGGGGAGTCTGGATGGGTGAAAAAGTTAGGTATTTTTTTTTATATCTCCATTAAACCATTTCTGCAAATGGGTCAAGCAAATGCGCAACTCGTAACCAATGCAGCAGTAAATTTGTCTATGGTACTAATTTAAATTACTTGCACGTAAGTGGTTCTCCGATATGGTATGGTAACTTCAGTATTTATTTTTAAATAGTAAAACGCGTGATTTTAATACTTACTAGGCGGCATCGCAATTCCGTAGCCCTTGGAATCAAGCATGCCACCGACTTGCGTGAGGTCGCAGTTCCTCTCGACAACGTACTCAATCGTAGTAGATTCCATCAAGTAAGCGTAAGCGCCCTTCCCCCGCATCACCCGCTCTTCCCCTTCTTTGTTGCTGCTCGTGAAAACCGACGGTCGCGCTGATTCCATAAACGACCACATCCGTTGATAAGTGGAGAAATTCGAGTCCTACACGAAGATGATTAATTATGTATTTTTGTGTTTCACGAGTGATAAATTATATGTTTTTTCCGAAATCTACAAATCACGCGTCTAATAGTATCTGGCGAGACCAAGTAACGAATGTAGAATATATTATACATATAAGTGAGGGAATTATATATGAATTTTTAATGTATATGTACCAATAATAAAATTAATTTTAGCCAAGTACCGATATGTTGTTTATTAAATTTCGCGAATACTTATTTCAATAAGGAAAGGTCTACCACGAAGTAGGAGGCTCACGTGAAACTGGCCAAATTCCAAGTTCATTTTGGTAACTTGTTTTCATTCCTAACACAGAATATTCGGGATTGTTTCAGAACTTGATAATTGAAATAAATATTACCCTAAAGAAAGCAGCGGTGGAGCCTCCCTTCAATGCGCCGTATTTAATTTTCGTTTGTTTAGCGAGGTCTTCGGCGCTTTCAATGGGCGAGTCCATTCTTTCAACGGTGAGAAAAGCGGCCAAGTTAGCGGTATACGAAGATATCATGATTAAAGTGAAGAACCACCACATCCCAGCCACCATTCGAGTTGACACGGCTCTGGTTGAATGTTAAAAATATGTATTATGTTGCTATATTTAAAAAATGACTAAAAATACTAAACTAACACACAATCAAAACAAATTATACAATAATTATACAATAAAATTGTCGATCTCAATTTTTTTTTATCTATAGCTTTTTAGTTTGAAAGTCACAAACAATTATGAATTTGTACAACTATATATTATATATATTTAACAAGTGATTAAACACTAAAACTATTTGCGTATTCCATTAAAAAGTAATCGAGATTCAGAATTTTGATGCAGCAAGCTAGGATACTACACAAGCGCAGAAATATCGCGTGCAAATCGAAAACATTATCCTAACTAATGGTTCGATTAGCAACTAAATTACTGAGTCTTTTACTAATTATAGTGAAAACCAAGGCCAACTGATATTACTAGCACGTCTCTATTTAAATTGGCCGTCGCAGGCAACCACCGAAGCTTGAAATTCACAAAGGGCTGTGGTCGCTTTGAAACTAATTAGCCTAACGGCCTCCTCCTTCCAGACTGCGGATTTAAAAGCTACTTTTCATTAGAACCAAATCGTTCTCGAACCCGATTTTGCTATTAACGACATCTTATATAATACAGCCCTTTGAGAACCTTTTTGTATTGCTTGTTAAAAAGACGTTTATTTTTGACAGCGAAGTATCATTGCATAATCGTAGTAGCTATCGGTTAGAGTCGCTGGCGAATAGAACTTACTTCGGTGCGATATCCGAACCTTGCTGCATCAAGGATCCGATAGTGAACCACAGCGAGTTCAAGAGAGTGAACTGATTCTCCAACACCGGCGGCTCGTCAAGACAGTTCCGGGGGCTGTCCCACTCGTAAGGGCTGAACCTGCGCCCAAACACAGCCCATCATTCACAGCATAGTTTTGAATTATTCGCCAGCGCCTCACCTAACTTTGTTATAATGAGACGCTCGATATTATGACACTTTTCGATGCGACGGTTCCGTTTTCGCTTATACATAGAAAGTATTTGCCAATGTATTTCGCGGGCTTGTCGGCGAATGATCCAATAACTATTCGTGGACTTCGCTGAGTTCACTCAGATCTCATCAATGTTTGTGGTCGAAACACACTTCATGTTAACATAAGTGTATTTCAATCTTCTCTTCAACATGCGAAGAATCTGTATTCTTACTTGGGTAAAAAGTCGCAGCTCTGCTGCATAAGTGATCCGATCGCAAACCACAAACAGTTGGCAAGAGAGAATATATTCTCCATTTTCTCGCCGTCTGGTGAATGCGTTTGGTGCCATTCGTATGGAGTAAACCTATTGGATGAACTTGTTTAGTCAGTGTGAGTTTTATTTATTTTAAATGGCCCCTAAGTAAATTAAATAGGTCGCTTGTAAGCCCGACTATCCATAGAAAAACAGTATAGGTAGTCCGTTAGTAAATATTTAAAAACTTCAACAATTCCTCATAACTTTTTTAATAATATCCAAATCTTGCACCAATGTACAACAGTGACCACTGTACTGCAATAAATGCGTACTATTAAAATGTCTATGACTCATTACCACCATTTTTTTATTTTCAATCATGTAGTTCATATTACTCATATTTAGAATAACAGATACGTAAATACAATTTTAACAATTGTTTTTGCATAGACTTACCTGGCCAGAATAAAGAGCAGTACTGATACACCTAAATAAGCAGTGGCCATGTAGATCCACACATCCAAGGACAACGGCGACAGGAAGGAGAACAGGTTCGGTGGCTGCTTGATAGGCTTGCGGTAGAGTACCGAGATACCCAGGTTCATGAAGGGCATTGTGAAGTCTACCACCTGTTCTCTGTCATAAAATAAAAATTCTATCAGGTTCCTTTTAGGGCTACGTCACGGCAACAGTAGTAGAACCCAAGATTGAAACATTTTCAATTGTTTATTAAAGATAATTAACTAAACAATCCTGTTAAAATTGCAACAAATATAAATTGCAAACAAATAACTTTCTACAACAAGAACTGTAATTACGTTAATGTTTAGTCAGGAATACATTAAAATACTTTAAGCACTATAAATAAACAATAATCTTTAATATTTGAAGTCTATATTTAAAATAATAGCGTTGTACTCGTGGGATTTCTATAAGCGATCAAAACTAGAAATACGAAGCGTCAGTTTTTATCATGACGGTTCCGCTTCATGTACTCCAAACGACCTTTCGTTGTAGCGCGACGTAAATTTTCTCTTGGAGATTTAATTTTTTTTATATGAAATAAAATGTTTGATGAGCTTATGAAAAGTAATATATTAGCAGTTTATTTTACAGTTTGTATAAACCTTGAATGTTACGTTCCAAAAGTTACTCGCTTATGTAAGTGGCCTTACAATGGTATTTGTTGAAATTGGTCTTTGAGATAAATGTAAAAAAAAAACCAAGTACGTAGAATGAAATAATATTAAATAAATATTATCTTAAGTGAGAACATTACAGTTATATAGCAGTATAGTGAGTCTTCTACTGAAAACCTATTTCCGTCGTTGTAGCACTTAGAACAAGCCTCGAGTTAAAATAATAATGCCTGTTCCGATAACAGATAATATTTTTTGTCTAAATTTTTGCTCTCGAATATCAGCCGAATGTTTTTTGACCACTAGAAATATCATTATATCGAATATGCAGAGTCAAACCTGAGCTATTATTGAAACATTTCAATATTTAAATAAATTTCTAAGTTTTGTAATAGGTCAGTACGTCTACGAAGAATTTTCTGTTTACGCCCCAAGAATATTTCCGTTTTCGGCAAGCTTACCTTATAATTTATCGGTTTTATCGTTATGAATAATCAATCCTAGTGCATGTTTGAAGTAAATACAATATTAACAACCAAAGTTACCTGTCGTAAGTAATGGTCAAATCAGCGATGGCCACGTCGGCGCGCTGTTCCAACAATTCTCTTATCATGCCATCCCATTCTTTCGTCTCCCGGTTGTAGGAGCCATATCGACCGTCCGGAGCCAGCTTGAATGTGTAATTGAAGCCCAGAATTTTAGATATCTCATGAATGAGATCAATGGCGTATCCTTCGAACTGGGCATTGCCCGTTAGTTTTTCACTAGCTTCCTTTCTCATGCAGTATGGCGCACTCTAGAGAATAATAGACAATGTAAAGGGGCTACGGACCATATTCATATACTATTTATTATCACAGCAGCCAAATATTATTATCTGGTGAGTCAAAGATTGAGTTAATTATAGGGATCAGTTATTTTACGTTATTTTACGTACTATTGAGCCTTCAAACATTGCTTTAATTAGCAAATTTAGTACAAAATTAAACGAAAATTATGTATGTAGTGAGAAATGTGAATTGGGCAAACAAATCCCTTGTTCACCTTTAAAGACAAAATACAAGGAGAACGTTGTGAACGCTAATTTCACTTTTGTGGGTCGCCGGAGAGCTGTAAAATGTTTCTGGCGGATTAAAATTGTATACTTCGCGTATGTTTATTGCTTACCAAAATTGTGGTTACTATAAGTGTTTTATTTTGCAGTATTTCCACTATTTGTCTCTGATTATCACCGTAGGACCTAGTATAATTGACACCCTCTGATGAATTCCAAGTTCCTGCCTTTTGTAATCCATCCCTTGTTAGTTCGATTATATCTAACGTAAAGTCGCTCCTGAAGCCTTGATGGTCAAACTTTATAACTCCCGTCAATCCCTTCATTTCGACCTGTTTGTAACATAATGCTTTGTGAAAGTTACATGAAACGTTTGAAAGGTTTTTAATCTTCATTAAAAATACATTCTAACTTACTAGATATACTTTTTCATATTAATATAATTTATTTCAAATTTAATTCTATTACTTGAACCTTGAAACGTTAATACGATATCCCCGTTACGAAAGCAACATTATTTTAAATGTAATAACTTAAACGGTTGGTAACTTTCCGACACGTTATTGCAGCTAATTCGTGAACTCATCCGAATTTGTACACCTTATTTTGCCAACAATATTATTGTTTATGTTTTGCTCGCAGTTATTCGATAAGTCAAAAATTCTAATTCCTATGAACATTCTAAATTTATCAGGGTTTTCAATGAAAGAGCAATTGCGTTAATCTAATAACGTTAGTTTATCACAAAAATAAGTTAAATGTTAAAGCGCAACTTACGATCTTCATATAGTTGATGAGACTATACCCATGAGGCCACGTGTCCTCCGCCTCGCAAGACAGCGGTCTCACGTCGATTTGTTGCGAAGTGTCAAGATCGTGTAAAGCTTTTGCAAACAAGTGTACGGCGTCGTACATCAAAGCTGTTTCCGTCTGTTGTGAAAAATACCATATCTTTGTTGTATGTGATCGAGCTTGAATTACAACAGCTTACGCTTCATGAAAAATAAATGTATTCAATATTGATATAGCGAAACACTCACCTTTATGAAAGTCATGTTTTCCTGCAAGGAAAATGGGTTATGCATCAATCATTGCTCGACTCAGAGATATTATGTGAAATGTGCCAGAAAAATACAAATGATATGATATTTGTTACCTTAGCGGAGGTGTGCCCCACTTGAGGCTTCCGACCTTTTCTAGCTTCATCGTAGACCCAATCACGTACGACCCTTTGTACCTCAGACCGTTCAGGGTCGAGCAATCTCAAAGCGGTTATATTTGTACCGCCGTACTTGAATTCCTCTAAATCGACACTATGGAGGTCCTATAGTAAATGGCATACAGGTACAATGTTACATCTGAGCAAAATAAATTTATTTTCAAAGATTAAACCCCAACATGATCAAAATTTCATTTCACTGAATGCAGATTGCTTTAATTACTTTTAAAAAAATTTATACGGAATGAAATATACGTGTTGCCTACCAGTGATGTGATAAGGTAGCTATGGTAATCGGACATCATGCCGATCTGTTGAGCCTGTTGGAGAACGTCTCTTATTCTTTCCGTAGCGCAGTCGAGTACAATGTGCGACTCCGCGGAATTTTTTATTTGCTTCAAAAGAGGTCTGTACAGAAACATACCCCGGTTAGACTTTGCTTTCACATTTCGACTACAATCGCATATACATGTACATAGTAATATCGTGTAGTTTACAGACCTGTAATCATGTGAATCGGGCAATTGTCGTACTGCTACCGGTAATTCAGAAGGACCGTGTGCTTTAAGCAATTCTTGAAGACGAACCAAGCCGTCGCTGTTTTCGTACACTATTGTAAATGATTTCCACCCCCAAGCCCTCACTAAATCCACGTAAGCCTACAATCAGGGAAGGTTGTCTTTATTTTGGACATTTCACAATTAAAATAGAGGTAATATTTGTAATGTGAGCTATTAAATTATTTCCATTACGCTAAAGAGTCGTTTCATGTAAATCTCAAGCTAGACTTACGCGGCTCAAGGCAGCTGGGTGGGGATATAAGTTGACGAGGCAGGATTCCCGTCGGGTGCGGTAATCCCATCTGGTCTCTAAGTGCGGTAGCTCCATAGTGTCGCAGATAGACTGCACGTGGGCCGCGGCGGGGGCCGATTGCGGCCCGAAGATAGCCGCCACTCCACTTCGTAGTAGATGACATACTGCATACAAACAGTTATGTAAACGAATCCCAACAAGCAACGGGACAGGTGATACTAAATGTGGACACCTACAGCCATTAGCAGCAGCAATAACAACAGTAACAAAATGCGAATAATTATAAGCGCATCAATTAAGAGAGTACAGGCCTCATTATTGAATTATTGAATATTGAATATTGAATATTGAATACTGAATTGAATATTGAATACATACATGTATTCTGTCATACGCGAAGATGTTATCCATAAATTAAACAATTATTTTGTAATTGTATTAAATCATTTATTTTGTAATGCAACCTCGTATTTGAAAGGTAAGAAATAGTTTTCTGGTATATTTTTTAAAATTAATATGTGTGATTCATATCTATGCCTGTACTATGTAGTATAACACATGCTTTAGTATATATTATATGCTATGAACGAATATGACTTATGGAGACATTTACGTATAAGGCGTTCAACACAAATCTCATTTGAAGCCGTTCGTGGAATCTTGAAGCAATAAAGTTATCGTGTAAACGTATGCATGAGGCGTAGCTGTAGGTGATGGATGATCCTAAATTGCTGTAAGTGTTAAAGGTTAAGTAATTTATGCATAACTTTGTCGTGCTGTATGATACTAAGCAAATGAATATGAAACGGTAGTAGGTATATTATTATCTCGTAGATCTCCACCTCTGTACAAATCACACTAAAATACCCAAATACAACGACGGACAATTATTCAACCAACGAAGTATAGGCGCTGTACTTTTAGCAGATGTATCGTGGCAGTAAGGGACGGCTTGTTATGTACTTATACTTTTAAATGACTTGCTATTAAGTTATATGTGGGAATAATTTCAGTTAGTGGGAGCCGAGAGAGGTAGGCTAGTAAGGGGTATTTAAATGTCACTAAAATAACTGGCCTAAAATGTCACTAAAATTTTATGGACGGAAATAGAATCTACCCCTAAAGCTTTATCAAGTTTATCTAATCTATTATTATACTTAAGGCTCTTTAATATTTTGTTATTTCGCTGCTTTTCATGAATACTCGCACAACTCAAAATTCTGATAATACCAAGTTTATAACACAAATAAATCCAAAACATTCCTTATTTCATACTAAGTAAGACTCACAT
>DWGJ01004569.1:0-11457 GCA_018246895.1 Aspitha aspitha aspitha | reverse complement strand
AACACAGGCATTAAATTGCCTAATTTGGGATCAGACAGCCGTGTGTGGAACTGTCCCCAGTTATTTATTTATTTATTATTTATTTATAAATGGAAGCTATAATGTAACTGACTTTTTCCATAATGATTTGATCGTGATTAGATACATAATAGATACATAACGCCCTTTATTATTCTCTTAATTTTAATTCAATTTTACAACAACAAATAATTTTACTCTTTAATAAGGTACATGTACTTATGAATCATATAATTTCAGGTTCGTTCTGGATCATTCCACTGTGGCTTTTGTAACATCATTGTGACGTCATGGCTTGAAATGGAGAATCATTTAAAGTCTGTATCACACAAGGAAAGCAGAACTTCAGCCAATTGGCGTCTTGTGCAGTCCTCGTCCGAGATTCAAAGAAATGTACCGGAGCATATCTCCGACAAGGACTTCCTTAAACTTATCCTTCAAAACTTATGATTATTAAGGATTTTTATTCATTTTTTTAAACGAACTTGACGAAATACTGTTGACCAAAATAATTTTGTAACTGATCTTCGAAATATATATATTCTATTTTTAAAAATGACTTTTTGTTAATTGCAAATCTTTTTTGCGTTAATAATAATAAAAATCTTTTATTATGTAATAATAGCCATATTATTTAAAAAAATCTTTCCAATATTCAATACGAATCTTCTCTTAGATGGAAAGGGTTAGCTAAGCTAAGATAAGATACGGGGCCCATCACTTATTGTTTGCAGTCGTTTAAAGTCATGACATATTATTTATTGGAAGGCCAGGGAGCCGCTAAATTCTGGGTCGACGGATGGGCATCGATTGCAACCTTGAGATTAGTACAAACACCTTTGCAACAGGTTCGCAGACAATGACACAGATGGCGCTACGACCGCGCGCATGTCATCGTTCAATACACTCGGCCCGATATAAACAAACCGACCCACGATTCGCGATGTCAGCCACAAAACAGTTTTGTTTACGCGCCATCGCATTTTAGTATTTTTACGCGTCGCGATTACACGCTAGTTGCGCTACAAACGATATTGAAATGCTACAATAAGATTATACGCCGGACGGAAAGTGATCAGTGAAGTAAATAAGCAATAAATTAACACTTGCCGCTTGTTTTAATAAATGTTAACTTTATTGAGCTACTGTGATAAGTGTTAGATAAAACTTTTTCTGAAAACACAAATTATAAACATTTAATTGGTGAGTGAGTATGAAATTTCTTCCCTCTTAGTAAAATTTGAAATACGGTTGTATTTTAATTCAAGGTATGATCTTTTGTAAAAATACAACCTGTTTGATTGTCCTTATCACTATATTCTAAGTACATGGTTTATTGATGGCATATAGTCAATAATACTGACCTAACTTAAAAAATATTTAATGATCTATTGCTAAGGAAATTGTTTAATACAGGCTGTCTTTATTCAAAATCTAACTATATAAAAGTTGAATTACAGCAATATTGGGGTTTTTACGTACAACAGTTTGAAGACTGCAGTCATTAAATCGTATTTTTCTCGTATCGTATCGTATTTTAAAATTGAATCGAGGGGTTAAAATGGTAGGGTGAAATGTAACAGGAAATGACGAAGACCATAATTAACATCTGTTGGATTCCATACTCGTTGTTTTAATTTATTTGATTGTGATATTTATTTATTTTTGATATTGGCGAAAAATTAAGAGATTATTCTTGATCATTTGTATACAATGAAGTAGGTACGAAGGAGTGCTTAGAATTATTTCGTACATACGTAACTTAACTGGCATTGCGTAAGGCATTTAGGTACAGAACATTGCTCGCAATAATCCATTTAAAAAATGTCAAGTTTTTAATTAAGCGTGCGTTTGACAAATAGTTTGCCCGTTTGCTTTGTCATTGCCAGAACAAACTGAAGATTAATGAACGACCTAAGGCGATCTCCTTGAAGTAAGGTCGACTACGTTTACTATCGGCGATGCAATGACTCAGACGTGTATGGCCTATCTCGGATCATGGACCACGCATGTTCCCGCTCCATGTCTGTCTGCTATGCCCTCCAAAATGGAATACTTAGCTGCATAACAGTAGAAACGGGAACGTCGTTTACAGTTTGTGGTGTTCGAAATGTATGTCTTCACCAAATAGAGACACATTAGTTTTGAGTAGACTAGGAAGATACTCTTTAAACAACGATGGATGATAGAGGTTCCCATTGCTAGTTCCATGATATAAAATCTGTTATTATATACCTTCAATATCTATACTTAATATTAAAAAGCTGAAGAGTTTGTTTGTTTGAACGCGCTTGTCTCAGGAACTACTGATTCGAATTGAAAAAATAATTTTGTGTTGAGTAGTCCATTTATTGAGGAAGGCTATAGGCAATATAATATCACGCTATGACTAATAGGAGTGTAGCAGCATTGACAAATGTTGCAAAAACGGGAAAATGTTGATTTCTATGCGGATGAAGCCGCGGGGACAGCTAGTATCTAATAAAGATCTACTTATCGGCACTAAAACAGCGCGGTGCATTCTCCCAAGTTTCCCACAATTACAGGAGAATCGCAGCAGTGGGACGCAAAGTAAAGGTTGCAGTGCAATTAAACGAACATTCAATCGACAGTTTAATGACTTACACACGAAAATTGCACCGCTCAAAACTTGAATAAAACGGTTTAGTCGTCGGAGCCATTGTTTAATTGTTTGAAAGCACTCAACCAAAGCATTCCGGTTATTGTTGATCCAATTATTAAAATTTGGTCGAAACACAACAAAGTTACGTGACTTCCACTTATGTCCATAATATATGTAACACAAAATCCTATAGTGTTGTTCTGGGGCGTAAGCCTAGAATCTAGGCAGACAAGTTGTTTTTTAAAATAAACCAGACTTGTTTGCCAGTGACTTTAAGATAAGAAATACATAGAATGTAGAAATTTTTTACGTCGACACGTCATTATATTGGATGACAATTATGATTTAGATCGTCTATATTTATAAATAAATTCAAAGCGATTCTCCAAAAGTATTATTTTATAATTTTTATTTTGTGTTTAATGAACATGAATACATAAAACATGAACATATCAAAGACCTCAACGAAATATTTGAAATGAACTATCGTTTATATTAGTCTGGCAGATGATTGATTTTTGGCCCTGTTTCAAAAAGTTTGGCTCGCTGCCATTTTGAAACTGTCCACCATAATCATTGATGTGAGAAATTAACAAAGCATTTACGTAGGTTACAAGTTATATTGGAAAAATCCGAGACTTTTCATTTTTATAATGATGTATACACAATATATTCTTAATGAGTACCTACAGCTGCCTTAATCCTGCCGTGTAATTACTAGTCAACAAATGTTAAAAAAAAATCACGTCTGTAGCATGACATTGCTTTGGGGCGACCAGCACTTGTCTTGTCTGACAACGAAGTAACAACATCGTACAATTCAATATAATTTTTTAATTTGTACGTAATAAGTTGACATACATCAAGGAAAATCATAACATAGTAATTAATAAAACCTTAGTTTTATACAGAGGGCAAAACGTCGGGGGCCTATAAAATAACTTAATGTTAAAAAGCTGAATCGGTTAAAGAAAACTGGTCTAAAATTCAGTCGCAAGGTTCTCGCCCGGACAAAAATACATACATACAAAGTTAATAAGCTTGTAAAAATGTAGATTAACCGTTATATCGACACGGGTATTCGCTCGTATTGTTAATATCCACGCGAGTGTGACGCCGCGAATTTGCGAATGCAACCATGCGCATTTACAACACGAAGAATGTTACGTCCGGTGGATCGGCAATCTTTACACTTCACAGTACACGTGGCTTATCGTTCTCGCTGTACAAGATTGCACAAAATTGATATTCGTGTCGTAAAATATTTCACTTAACTCACGTAACCAAAGGCGAGGATATTAAACAGATAATGAATAGGTCTTGTGTCCAGTAGGGAATTCTATCCTGAATTATAACTTAAATACCGCAAGAAGTATTCAATCCTGAGGGTTTGCGAAGTTAATGAAAACATAATACCTTGTGTAAGGAACAGTGATTTAATACATTTTGTTCTCACGTCTCAGTATTGTAATTTGTATAAGTATTATGTTACTTTTAAAGTAGGTAGGTACTTTTAAACCACTGCAAGGATTTAGTGAATGCAAAAGATTCCTAAAAATAGCACGAAATTCAATGTATGGAATTCAATGTATGGAATTCAGACAACTTGTTCCTGGACTCTAGATAATACTGCTGCTATTTTGGACTTCTAGAAGAAGACTACTTCGTTTTGAAATCCTAATCCCGCGTTGTGGGATTGGATTCATTAGTAGAATGCATGTAATACGATTGAAACTTTTTTATGAATCATTTGTCTACGGGTTCTTTTACAACAGATAATCTAGTAGAATAGAAATCTAGTCCTAAATTTATTACGACGATAGTGATACAATATTGTATATTCTTTTTTTCTTTTGATGTTATTTAGAAAATAAAATTTATAACATAAATTTAAAACTCCATGTCTGTTAGAATACTGGCTGTACGGAAATAAAGCTTTATAGTAATATAAATAATCTGTGGTAAAACATTCGCGCGCAAACCGCAACTTCCGGAAAAACTAGTATATGCCCGCCCTGCATTATTTATATCTCATTAAGGATAATTGCTATCCTTTAGTATTGTGCGAAGTCGGCATGTGTTTGTAATATGTGACACCTAGCTATCGTTGTAGAGCTCAGCTGTGTGTTTCCGGCGTGTGAAAACCATGTCATGTTTACCAACATATTAAACAAACGTGTGAAATAACCAGATATTTCCAGCCGTGTAATAACGCAGTCCAAAAACACCCAGTACCCCTCGAATTCGTTTTTCCCAAAATAGGATACGAACAGTTTTTTACAATAATTTCTACTGTTGTTTTTTTTACTTAAACGGAACGGCAGGGTTTGGCCAGACATGTGATTAAAGTGTTGCCATTAGCATTAACAATTTCGAAATTCTATTTGATTTGATTCTTTTGTAACATATAGCATAGGAGAGGGCGTGACGGCGTCCACTTCGTTCTTTCCCCGAGGCGCATTAATATGTTTCAGACCATAAATCACAAAATATACCATCACCATGACTTTTGTAAGGCAACTAAGGCTCAACAGAAAATAATTGATTTACCATCATAGTCTTTATCGCTTCTTGAGACGAAGCCGATTACATTAGAGTACTTATTAATTAGCAACAAAAAACGTAAAACTTTTAGATAGCTATTTCTGCAAGACTGTAGTTAAATCGAGTTTTTTATTGTATTCTTTAATTCAATTGTGAATAATTGAAGTATCACTGCTTAGTGATTCAAAACAAATTTTCTCTTTTTTCCGCATTCTATCCTTATTTACCTTTCTCTCGATCTTACTCTCTTCCTTGTGGTTCTGTAATGTTGTTTTAGAGTCACCAGGAAGTGCTATTGAGAACAAGAGGACTCTTTTTTAATATATTTGTAGATTCATTTGTATTTAACAACTTAACAAACGAGGTTATCATATCAGCGTATGAACACTAAATAAAAGACATTTATAAATCCTTTGTTATCGGCCAGACTTGTTTGTGTTTCACTATTTGATTATCTGTTTACAAACAGTCTTTTTACCAATTACATCTATTCACTTTTTCCTTGTTTATTTTTCGTATCTTTTTACGCAGTCTACAGTTTGAAGGTTGTTTCGTTAGATATGCCATTGATTCGTCAAGTTTTCTAGCAAACTTCTTAATGATTGATTAGTATAAATATTAGTAATTTGTACAAACGTCAATTATTTATATCTACACGATATAAATGTTGCGGTAGCTTATATGTGGCCTCTAATTATCGTAACCAGTCGACCTCAGTGGACAACACGAGAGTTTTTAATTACTCGCATTAACCTAATATAGATATATCAATCACGGTAGATTCAGAAAGACTGCGAATACCAAACAGTGCAGTACCTTGATTGAACTGTTCAGACTGCTCAGTAATTAACTGTACTATAGCAGCCTCAGTGTTGGTATCTGCGTTCCAGACTTCAAGTATTTATATTTTGATATTGACAAGTTACTACCATTAATACTACTACTTACTACTTATTTCATGATCTTTTTAAGATCGGTTAATTCACGCTTCCGTGATGTATGTACGTACAGACAATTAAGCTTATACAGACATAAAAATCCCAGAAAAAAAAAATTTTGTCTATATCCGATCTATGGTTTGAATATAAAGACACCCCTGCAACTTAGTTTCTGCCATCACGTAGCTATCTCAGCGTAGTTCCGGTCCGAAAGGTACGGTAGGAAGTGTTTAAGATACCACAAAGTGACTAGGTATTTAGGGATAGCAAAACATCTGCAACTACGAGTACATACGTGTTTTATACTAGACAGAAACTGTATCTCACTTTAGAAATGATATTACACATTCTTACGAGCACGGAAGGTCATGACTGCTGTTTATACAGCATAAAAATGTCATTTTTGATTTCATTCAATAAAACCAGTACAGGTCTAAATCTCAGGTCAGTTTTATCTGGAACTCATGCAATTCTGAGTTCGACTTTATTAGTGTACTTAGTTTTTATTTCAAAGTTATGCTGGCTGCCAGCGGACAATATTTGATGGAAATCTTTAAAAAAAAAACATTATCATTCATGTCATTATACATTTTCCCGCCATTCACATCTTTGATTGTCATTTATCAGTTATAGATCATTGAATAAGTAATATGCATCATTATTTAATAATAAGTATTATTAGTATTTAAGGTTTGTTCATTGTTCATTTTAAACGAGCCAATTAGTTTGTTTTTTTTTCATTGAAAGATCTCAGCAATGGCAACATTTTTTAATGTTAACGAGGATTGGTTGTACCGATCGCCAGATATGGGAGTTACAAAGTCAACTTACGTATATAAAATACTTATCACGTATAGCTATAATTGCATTGAACAATACCTACATATATCCGATATGACGAAAAAACAAACATACGCACCTTCGCATTTATAATAGTAGTATGGATGTACAACTTTTGTAATACGTCGCATAGTTTTAGATTTCAAAATTGAATGTTACTCCACATACGAGTGTCTTTAGGAATTCTGAAAGTATATAAAATTGAGGTCATTATTGTTGCAAGTTCTGTGGCCAAATAGCAGCTGTCTGTGTTGTAGTTAATTCAAAAAACAACGCAATTATTTTTATCTCTAACTTGTATTACACTAGCTATGCCCAGCGGTGTCACGCGTAGATTTCGAAACCGTACGAATATCAAGATAAAAAATATCCAGTATTCATTTCGAGTCTTCGTACTATTCAAAGCGTAACGGATAGACAGAATAATTTTACATGGAGTACAAAATCTTCATCATAAATAAATTTGTCCATTGATGAAAACCGCATTAGAATCCGCTTTTAGGCATTCAAAAAGGATTACTAAGACTAATTTTGAACCCTATGAATTATTTATAAGCAATTATGAATGAACATTACCTTAAAGATTGGACGGTACGTCTGCCGTAAAGCTGCTTTGTAAATATTTAGGGCAATTACTTTCGTCGGCGCTTCGTGAAGTCATCATAAGTAGCATCTTGAATACATTTTAATGGCTTAATCGATTTATAATGGTTTCCAATAATATTCGCGTGGCTACGTGACAAACTAATTGTAACATTTCAATATGCTTTGGAATGTTATTAACTACGAGCTGCCCCGCGGAGTTGCCCGCGTAAATCCCGATCTCATGGGAATTTTGGTCTAAAAAGTAGCCTATATGTTGCCCTAGAATCTCCTCTATCTTCCAGCAAAAGTCCCATTAAAATTGGTTCAGCCGTTCGAGAGATTAGCAAGGAAAAACAGAAAGACCAATAAAAATAAAAATAAACTGTTTGTTTTACTATCAGGTAAATAACTATAAGCACTTGATAAAACACAGGTAGTTTAATTATATAAAAATCCGCCGCCATATTTAACAAGCCGCAGTGTTCCATATTCGCGCGTTTTTTATTTAGAACACTAGCGCCATTTCAATATTCATTTGCAAAACAGAAATAGCGAAAACATTCCCGTATCAAAAATGTTTAATTTCGTCGTTTTATTCATAACATCGCCCGCCTCTCGACCTGCCAACAATATTTAGCAAAAAATGTATACATTTTCTGAATTTATTTACGAGATTGTTTTTGTGACATTTCACTCTAATATGGTAGGTAGAATATTAATTACGTAATAATATTATTGATACCTGTAGTCAATTGACATTTTAATCCCAAACGTTGCGGGTAGCTGTCATTCATTTAAATAAAAAACGCAGTGTATTTAATGATTTCCGAGCCACTTGACAGGTATCCCGTGGGATGGCTTGAGTACTGGGAAGTGGAAGAGCTGTGTAGTTGCGACCGTGATAGTTCATTGCCCCTAGGTCTTAGTCTCTTAAATCTTCAGCTTAGGGGCGTTTCAGGTGTGACGGTTTGACGCCGCGATATCACTGTTACGGTTCAACAAAAAAAAAAAATTAAGAAAAACTGTAAACCTTCATCAAGAAAGAATCACTTATTTCATTTCTTAATAGCCATTAAATAATCGTAACATTTTGAATCAATTTAACCTACTTAACACACATACAACTGATCTTACAATACGCATGCCTTTGTAAATGACGTTAAATTATTTTTTAAACGGAATCCATCACGTATTCTATAAAACTGCAGACTGAAGAGTTCAGTTCTGTACATTGAATAAAATAAAAAAAATGCCCTTAGGGGTGTTCATACAAGAGTTCATACAAGATACGAGTAACACAAGCCAAAAAAAAATTCATTTTGAAATTTTTGTCTGTTTGTTTGATGTCCGGCTTTCACGCAAAAACTACTGGACGGATTTTGATGAAACTTTTTTTGTTATACAGCTAGCAGTCCTCGGCAACATATAGGCTATATTTCATTTTGAGGATGGCAATATTAGATTGAAATTTTTATGCGGTACAAAGTTCGCCGGAGGAGCTAGTATAATAATAAAGACAAAGACATTTATTTGCACAAATATGATTTAAAGATGTTACAGAATTATTGGTTCAGTCCATATTTTGAGATTCAAATTTTGCCTTTAAAACGTTCGTGTGTAAAGGCGTAACTCGTAAATCGTTCGTCACGAACTGGGTCGGGGTTCACAAGCTCCTGGACGGTAATGGATGCAGGGAGACGACGCGAGGGAAATGCAAGGGATGTACTAACATTAGCAAGTGACCTTCCCGTAGAGGTTAGCCGATGCTTTGCTATTGTATCCTGTATTATTGGATACTACATGTATTTACCTAGTCTCTTTTTGGATGTGGCGATACATATATTAGTATTAGCTCAGTGGCCGAAATTCGACGGTTTAAAAAAAAACAATGTTTTTTGGTAATTTGTTATATTTCTAAGTGTGGAAAATTGATTTCAATATAGCAAACTGAGGCGTAGCGGCACTTGCGTGACTAAGCCGTATTTAAAATGCGTATTTTCTACATTTCCTGATTTTTATTTTCACGTCTATAATATGAACGCAAACAATGAATGTATGAATTAATCTATTTAATGCATATAGTACCTACATAAATTTTTGTATTTCTACACTTCTTGCAACTACGAAATCTCACATTCGTCCGTGCATGTGATATGCTTTAAAAGGGGTAAAAATCTTTTTAACGTATTACACAAATGCATAATGTGTTTATGTCGTTTGGTCAATATATTGCGCAGGTAAGTAGATATTACTTATATTTAAGAGAATTTAGAAGTCAACGAGGCAAGATTCTCACAAAACAGACCGCTGTCTTACGGCACGATATGTCAACACATCGCGAATATGAGCGAAAAGTCTACACAACACTTGTACAAGGAACCCTCAAGAAATGTTTGAGATAATCAATTTACCCCACTTCACCCAGCACTTCTCGTAACTGTGTCACATAATTGAGGAGAATGAGGAGATAAAAGCTATATGGCTCATTAAATTCGGATGCTCCTCAGGGAATTCCGTCGCAATCCTGCCATAACTAGTTATATTGCACGCCGACCTACATTAGTTTAACGCGGATGAAGACTTTATGACAGGTCAAAAAGATCTCGTAAGTTTGAGTATTTGGATTAATGGAATGGAATTGCTTGAGACATTTTTGGTCCTGTATGCACTCGACACTAGGTAATCAGTGCTAATATTGTTAATATGAAATGTACAAGCAAAAAATACAGTTAAAAAAACTATCGTTTAGACCGCCATGTTGGATTTAGAATGACGTCACTAAGCTTGTATGCAGTCGTCACTAGGTAATCAGTGCTAATATTGTTAATATGAAATGTACAAGCAAAAAAATACAGTTAAAAAAACTATCGTTTAGACCGCCATGTTGGATTTAGAATGACGTCACTAAGCCTAATATGCATTGTCATGAAACAAAACAAAGTTGGGGGAAAATGTGTTAAAATTCAGTTGCATGGTTTCATACACACAAGATACATACAAATACAAACATTGCAACTTAAATAAAATCTTGTAGCTAACAAGTGTGAAACGAAAGATAATTTTTAAAAATTGGTTACCGATTGATCGTATTCCCGTAAAAACATGTTTAGAAAACAACCCACAGACCTAGTAGCATTTGAAAACATCTTGATATCACGTTGTACAATAAAGTTTCAGTCAAGGTGGCATATTTAATCAGACATAGCATGGAAGTTCGTCTCCGGACCAATTACAGTTGGGACGTGAAGGAATCCGATTGCACAGCTGGAGATAACCTCGGCCTTGCGTTCCGCGCGAGGCTCGATTTGACCCCCTTAAAGGAATTCTGGATGTTATCTGCTATATTTAGATCCGACTTATATTACACTAGCTGTGCCCCACGGTTACACCCGCGTTAATTAGAGAACGATCTATTAAAAAAACTAAGAACGTCACGCTGTAATTACTGTAAAAAATTATACGGAAAACAGTTTAAAGAAACGCTTTTTCGTTGCTGCCCCACTCCTATTAGTCATAGCGTGATATTATATAGTCTAAAACTTTCCTCAATAAATGGACTGATGGATGGGTGGATAGAGATTTATATTACATACTAGTGGACCTTACTTACCTTACTTACAAAGAACTCAATCATAAAACAAACGAATACACTATTTTCTAATATAACAATAGATTGTGTATGTATCATCTAATTTTGTTATTATTACAATTGCGGGTATTATTGAAATCACACAAACGAATACTGAACCGATTTACATGGAATTTAAAATAGCTAGAGTTTTATTTTAAGGCATTATTTCTATACCTTTTCTTTATTTCTTTATACCGTTTCATGGTGGGAGAAACTTTGTAACTTAATTAAAAAAAAAAAATCATTTCACTTGGGTCAGAGCCGTGGAATAATAACGG